>JAHWFP010115539.1:0-11264 GCA_023313725.1 Lithobius niger | reverse complement strand
GTTGTGACCACGCTGTTGACCAGTAGGTTTAGAACCTTGGTTCGACGCTACAGCTATGGGCTGTGTTTTGGCTGCACGAGTGGCAGCTTCGGTAGCAATCTGTTTATTGCGAGTAGTGAATTCATCACAAAGTTGGGCTGCTTCAGCCAACGTCCCTAACCTAATTTGATCCGGGATCCATTTCCTAAGTTGGGTAGGGCAAGATTTATAAAATTGCTCTAAAAGCATTAAATTGACAAGTTTGTCATAGTCCCGGTTAACCTTAGCTAAAGCTAACCAACGAGTGAACAACGTTTCTAACTCAAACGCGTAGTCAAAAAACTGCTGATCGGCCTCTTTCTCTAGAGAACGAAACTGTGTTTGCACCGACTCTTTAGTCTGAACAAAACGGGCAAGTATTTTACTTTTTACTAAATCATAGTCTTGCATCTCAGCGTCTGTTAGCTGATCGCAAACTTTAATGAAAACCTCACCGACGAGGGGTTGGAGTCCCGTGACCCATTGATCTCTAGGAATCTTTTGACTAGTCATTGTACGTTCAAAAATCTTAAGGAAACTGTTGATTTCAGTTTTAGGCGTCCAATTGTTGACGAGACGAACTACGTCCGCAACCTTACCATGTCTTGTAACTGGATTTGGAGGAGCTGGGGGAGCGCCGTGAGCTCCGTTTGGAGCGGGGTTAAGATTTAACGAAGCAGCGTTTAGCTTGGCTAGTTCTAGCTGCTTATCTAGTTTGGCTAGTTCCATTGCACTAGCGCGATCACTAATTTGGGCTTCTTGGTCCCTTTCTTGGGCTTTAAGAGCTGCTTCCCTGTCTTTAAGGGTTAATTCATGAGCCCGGCGTTTTTCTGCATCCGCCACTTCTAAGGCTCTTAACTTCAACTCTTCTGCTTTCAGAAAAAGTTCATTCTCTTTAACTGCTAATTCTTTTTTTGTTAAAAGGATAGCTTCTCTCTTTTCAATAGCACTTGCTAATGCATCAGAGAGTTCGTTTAAGTCTAATTTGCCATCTTCGAGGGCTGCTCGCAAGATTTGTTGAGATTCGGTTCTGGAATCACTAACTGCAAAACCTAAGTTTAAACATGCCTTCTTGAGGTCTTTGTTTTGTAAATCACGAATGATTTCTTCGAGTTGATCCATTTCGGACATTTTTACGTTTTAACGTGGTCTCAAAATAAAGCCTTTATAAGTGAAACAAAAATTAAAAGCAGCCGCTTAAAATTTAACGTTACGTTTGAGCAGAGCGAATTAATTAAAAAACTTCTCTCCCAAATCCAATAAGTCGATACAAAAAAAAATACACTCTCAAGAACCTCCAGCACTCTGGTATATGAATAGCTAAATTGCATAAATGCTATCAACTACAACACTCGGCTTGGCGGCCTCTAAGCATATCTCGTGTACACTCACCCAATTGTACAATCGCTGTACGGTCAGTCTGTCCTTCCTGTTTCCATCGCAACACGGGAAGTTCGGCACTGATTTCTGGAGTCGATCGTCTCTGGCGGTCTAATCCACGGGACCTCGGTGTAGAACACAAAATCCTCGGCTAGGCTGTACGGAGCGTAGTTTCCCTCTCGGGCCTCTTCTCCTACAGCATCGGTTGGGGTTGAGACGGCTCTTGACGGGAGGACGTCTACTGGAAGCGGCAGCTGCTGCTTCCTGGCGCCGGCAGTTGTTGGGGCTGCTGGGCGGTGGTTGTACTGTTTTTTAGCTTTCAGTACGACATCTACTTCGTGACTTTCTGTATCTTAGTCACAGGCATCTGCTTCGTGGCCGTATTGTCGGGACCACAGACGTCTAGTTGGAAGTGGCTTGCATCCTTCTAGGTTTTCTTGCATGTAGCATGGCAGGGGGGAAACGCTTGACGGGAACAGCACCTGTTCATCCCACCGCTGCCACCAGTTGTAACGGCGGACGCTACGACGGCTTAGGTGCTTGTAGCGCCTCCGGTTTCCTGGTTTGACACGGAGATTCAGCTTAAGGTGTTGCGGTGATTATTGCGACTTTTACGGCATAAGCACAGCAAGGGCTACTGTCCCAGCATGGGGGATGGAGCGCAGGGTCCTAAATTAAAGGGGGCCTAACCTTAATACTGCTGGTAAATTTTACTGCCACCAGCGATGGAAATTTAACCGTTTATCAAGAGCTAAACTAAAAATGGTTTACATATTTATTTACACTTAAACAGTTAATCGACTAGCAAACGAACTGAAGTTAAAAACTCCTGGTTTTTATTATAACAACAGAGAATATAAAAGTACACTTTACATTTAGTTTGCACGGAAGCTTTTGAAATAAAGTATTTAAAAAGCACTAGTTTGAATTTACAACATGTAATTCGTTTTCACAAGTTTTTACTAAAACGACGTTTGTGTTTCAGAATAAAACATCCACTTAATTTTTCGAATAGAAAAAGCAATACTGAACGCTCCGCAGAGTCGTCCGCAAGATTGAACAGCCCAGGCTGGTTACAATCTATCAAACAGTATGTTTCAAACACGCATGAAAGATCAACCGTTTCACAGTTTTGTTTCTAAGTGATAAAACAGAGCCTTAAACCTCCCAGAGTTGCTGTTTACAAGTCAACTCCTCAAATTATAAAAGCCTCGGCTACTTATAAAGTCCGTCTGGAGTGAATAACCAATGAATCCCACACAAAGATCAAACCGTCAGTTATTTGAATTAAAGTTTAAAACAAATAAGAAAGATTTTGGTTTTTAGTAAGAGAACCACTCTGACGTTATGGGGTGAGAAACCTAAGATGCCGCTACAGGCGTCACCACCATAATATTCCCTAGCTAGAGAGAGTTTAAGTTACGAATTTAAACTAAAATTTAGACTTGGGGGTCCTAAATTAAATTTTCAAAAGCTAACAACAAACATACGAACCACTACCATCGTGCCCGGCATGGCATTCCCCGGACATGGCGTCTCCACTCCCGACTGGCGTGACCCTTCTCTAGCTTGAGATCTGTGAGCTGTGCTGTCTATGCATTCTGGGGCTGGGGTTTTATGCTGGAGAGGAGGGAAAGCGCGGACGTCGAGGATAGCTGCGGGGGTCTGATTGGCTGAGGGCCTCGAGAACAATGGAAAGTGGGAGGAGAAGTCGGTTGAACAAAGGGACTGGGTGCAGAGCCGTTTGAAGGAGTAGGAACATGTAAAACGGAAAAAGATAGGCCTGTTTTGAGTTTTACTCATTTGAACTTTCGGAAATGGGCCTTTACTTTGTATTATTGGCTACGGATTGAATATTTACATGTTTGTAACGTGAATAGGCTCTTGTCAAAGCTTGATACTTGGCTTTGGGTAATGCAGAAAGCATTACTATTAAATTAAACAAGCTTTTAACGGTAAACTGCAGTGTTAAACACCGCAACTAGTTTTGGCTGGGGAGGGGGGCAAAAAGGGGTTTTCGAAGTTTTTGCACAGTTTGACTTTCGGAATTGCATGGAAACAGATCTTTGTAAGAATTCTTTTGGTTTTAATAGTAGTTCAAGCTATCAGTAGCATTTAGTTGAGTCTAGTCGGGCTGAGAGGAGAACTAAAATAAACATATATACACTGAAAAATTCGTGTCCGGTAGAATGCCAGGTCGTATTACGTTTATACGTTTGGACATATGGCAGCGTTTCTGGGGGCAAATGATTATTATAAAAAGGCTAAATAAATGAATAAATAGTTTAGTTTAATTATATGCTAAAACGCATAAAGTTAAAGTAGAGGTTTGAACCATAAATTAACGGACAAGGGTTGATCTAAGTGGAAATTTTTCATAGTAGTTGCGATCGTTCAAACACAATAAAAAATATCACACTTCAAAAATGGTTGTCACCATATGGACACACGGTTCAGCATATTTCTCCTAAAACACAACTAACCTAGTGTTTGGGCTTTATGCCCGAAAAATACGAGTATTAAAAGTACATAAATACAAAGTTCCAATAACGATGGCGGCCATGAGGCATTAGCGGTGTCGGTGGTTTTGTCGGTTTTCAAATGCAGTTTTAATGGTCTTCCAGGTGGAAAGTTCAAAATCGGGCTTCCCCAAGAGTCTTGTATTTGGACTGGCTATTAAATGTCGAAGAGTTGGAGAGAATCGGACCATTATTGGAGAATCGGCCAGATATGCCTCGGCGAGGCATTTTGGATGCCTCAAGAAAAAAAATTTCAATTTTCTTGAAAAACAGGTGTTTTTCGGTGGCGCTCGTTTACATCGGAGATTTATAACATTAAAGCAGAAAACACAATATTTTATGTTTACATTACCTCTTTTATTATGCACTCAATAGAATTTGTCACCAGAGGGGGGGCCTTGGTGACGCCGCCCTGGCTACGGACCGACTACCCTGAAGCCAACTGGCTCAGTGAACCTGAAACAACTGGAGTAGAAGTAAGTGAAGAAGTAACAGTGAAGGTCTTCGTGGAGCGGGATGATGCGATGGAACGTCTTGTTGTCGAGTGTTGAAAGACAGTCGGACGATGCCGTTGTGAACAGTTTCCAGGGTAAAAGGCAAAACAGCCGCCAAAGATGGCTGAAATCCTTAAAGAGAAGTTGAAGTAACGGAGTTACAGCAACACAAGATTTTAATGCTGAAGATGGCAATAAAAACGATATTAACCATTCCAATGTGAAAGGACGGTGAACTCGGTCCAAGGGGAAACCGAGGCAGTGCGGTGGATGGTTGAGGGACTGGCCGGCGGAATGGAGGAGCGGTCGAGGAGTTGGACTGTGAACCGAAGTAGGATTCGGTTACGGTAAAAGCGGGCCAGAATGTGGAGCAAATAATCACCAGATTGGGTATGTCGCAGCGCATTAAGTGGAAAGCGTGGCTTTGGCACCGAGGGCCAAAAGAAAGACATCGTCTCTTGGGAACACTCACGAGAAAGGTAAAAAGATACCGAAATGGTGGTGCCCCATTTAGTAAGGCTCTGAAGCAGTGGTACAAGCCGAGCAGGACTGTACTGTTGGACCAGGAGTATTCTTGTGTGATGTAGCTAGGTACCGAACTGGGTGCTTCTGAAGGAGTGAATCCATTATGGAATGGAGGATCAGGTCAGAAGGATAACGGACCGTAAAGAAATAAGGACTTCATCGTCTCCCGTAAAGGGGGATTGTTAGTCTGCAAGTGCTTGAACTGTTGCGGATAACAGGGCTGCTGTTGGAGCAGGATCAGGATGCCGAGAAAGACGAAGATCGTTAGTGTTGTGTTGAATCACAGGTGTAGAGGCCAACCAAGCGGTTATGTTAGAACAGGTTAGGTGGACGCATCCTCTTCAATGTGTGGAGAAAGGAACCGATGAGTTCATGCATTAAGGTCTGGAGAGAGGTTCCTTACTCCGATAGGTGGCGGGGTGTGTAATGACGGGAGGCTGCGAGGAGCAGGAGGATAGGGTCCAAGCACTGAGGAGTCAGGAAGAGGTCGTTGTCTTGATTGCTGGTTTTCCGAGTCTTAACCTCGAGCTTGAGGCACGTGCAGCGATCCTTAGTTTGAAAATGTTCTTCACTGAGAACAGTAAATTGTAACTAGCGGCGGATTGAGTGTGTTCACGGGATAGGAGACGTGGTGGCCATGTTAATGGACAAAGGCGGAGCAGAGGTGTTCGGACAAAAAGGGAGTGAACAATGATATCGTTGGGTCAAGTGAGTCTTGTGTTGATAATGCAGGGGATCGTTATGCCGGAGGTAGAAGGCCCCAAGGGAATAGGAGACACAGAGGGTGCTGGATGAATTGGCGGATCAATCAATGCCTCTTCAGCAGTATCGTAGAACAGATGGCAAGATGGGCTTGAAGCGGAGTGAGACGGGGAGCGAGTAAACATCAATTGTTCAGGGTGGAGGCTAGAGAAGAAGGATCGTCGAGTATGACTGATCCGGTTTTTGCCGAGAACCGGAGGATCGGGATGTTCAGATGACGGTGGATCATGAGAGTAGTAGGAATCATTCTCCCCTGTGTACACGGAGGGATGGTCGTCTAGGACCGGAGGAAGGATCGGTGGACCAGGTGTAGGTGGAGTGGGGTCCTGTCGGTGTGAGGGACCGGAGTCATCAAGTGAAATGCGTGCTTTTTTTGGAATTGATGCTAACCAGGCGGAGGTGTAGTCAGAGACTGGAGCAACTGGTTGTTTGCGTTTAAAGGTGCAGATGGAGGAATCCATTAAATTGTGAATCTGAGAGGCAGAAAGCAGACCATTTCCTTGTCCGGTGACGGTTCGCGAACCGCCAGAAGATTGGGAAAGTAGCAGATGCAATGGTGGTGAGGTGTCTTCGTCGTGGACTGTGAGGATCGCAGAAAGTAACATGGGTGTAGTGTTGGGGGAGTCGGCAGATCATATGTTTCGCTGTAGAGTAGCGTCGTAGATGGCTGTCTTGTTCAATCTTAAGTGATGTATGGAGCTGTGAAGGACTAGGATTGCTAGAATCAGAGTTTCCTTGGTAAGGCGGCCAGACACATGGTTGGAGGGATCAGGTGCAGGTGGTTGTGTCCCTGTGTAAGCATCGAGGGGAGAAACCAAGGTGTATGTACTACGGGTTTGGAAAGAGGTTGCCGCTGGGTGGCAGAGCGTGCGACAATAGAAGACCTCGATAAACACGTAGAGAAATCTAGCGGATTGAGGAATAAGGAGGAGGCCACTTTTAGGCTGCCCCTGTCATGTATTTGAAGCTTAAAAGAGGCGCACGTTCCTCAGTTCGAAATGTTCAACTCGAAGTGGTTGGAAGTTTGACTAGCGGAAGGCTGTCCGCACGGAGCAAGAGTTGTAGCTGTATCAAAAGGTAGAAACAGCGCTGGATGGGTTAATGTAGTGAATCCTACACCGTTGACAGTTCAAGAATCTCTATGTCGGAAGCGGAGAGCCCTAATTGGAAGAGGGGATACGGAGTGTGCAAGATGGAATCAGCTTGTCGTCTGTTGTTCTCCGAATATGTGACGTCACAGAGCAAGGTATAGGCCTGGAATGAAGCGGTGGCGTATCGAGGAGCAGGAGGGACATAGTGTCAGCCGAAGGCAAGTCTTGGGATGCGGAGTGGAATCGCAGAATTCAAGAAGACATGAGTTGAAGCTAGTACAAGAACTGTACCCTCGGATCGGGAGGATCGAGTAGGGCAGGAGAGTAGGACAACACCGAGCGGACTCTTGGTTCCACAGGCGTATCCATGGCACGTGACTTTATACGATGCTGACGAGCCGGCGAATGGCAGGTGGAGTGGTAGGCGGATCAAATCTGAGGAGGTTGCAGAGGAAGAAGGGGCGCAGAACGTGGATGAGCTGCGGATAGTGATGAAGACGTGAGGTCGAGGCGGATCGTGGAGGAGGACCGCGTCAATGGATCACTCCTGTAAACAACAAACGACTAAGAGCTAATCTAGCCAAGGGCGCCCTGATCACTCCACCTGAAGAGTGCAGAGACCGTGAGGAGCTGAGCGCGATCTTGCTGTTTGTTATGGGAACAGGTTCCCCTCCCCCTTGTCCCAGTCCCAGTCCCAGACCAAGACCTAGTAAGGAGGGATGATGGGTAACGTGAGGACCGTACGTCAGCTTCTTCCTAAAGCACAAACTAAACCTCCAATGGCCAGATAGGAGTAGAAGGAACCGCAGGCCGGATTGGGCAGGCGGATCGAGGAATGTAGTTTGATGCAGGCCAAGAGAAGGCAATGCAGAAGATCGCTGCCAGGTGAATCACTACCAAGCGGAGTGCAGCAAATGGAAGCGGCGTCCTACGGATAGCTACCAAGCGGATTGTTGTTAGGAGGATCGTTGCCCAGCGGATCGTTGTCAAGCGGGTTACCGTTTGACCCGTGTCCAAATCAAGCGGAGCGATGTACGAGCCAACTCGGGCCGAGACCAAAGGCACACTCCAAACACCAGAGGATATGAAGGGGCCCAGGAGGCCGATCAAGGAACGGCGGATTGGGTAGAGGATCGTTGCCAAGTGGATCGTTGCCAACAAATCGTCCTCTGACTGATCGTTGCCAAGCGGATCGTTGCTAAGCAGAACCGATCAGGCGGTGACTCGAGAGGGGAGGTAGGGCAGGAGTTAGGTAAAGTATGTTTTAGGCAAAAAGAAACCATTTTTAGCCGGCCTGGCTGGGGGCCGGCAAAATGTTCTTTATTTATTGCCAAAACAACTTAACTTGATAATTTTAGCATTATCAGTAGACCTTGTCAAAATTGGTGGCGGGGACCGCCTTGATGGGCGCCCCGGGATGCAAGCAGGCTGTCCCCCAAAAAGTTGTAAAACACTTCGTACTTTGTTCAGAACAGGTGATGAACCTCGAAGTTTGGTTTCTTGCCCTCTTCACCGGTTGGGCCGCGGTGTGGGCTGTGAAGGGGTTCCAAGACTTCGAACGAAAGGGACTCAATGATTGGTGGAGAGAACTTCCACAGAGGGGAGGTTTTTAGCGGTGGTTGAGCTAGGAGTGTCGGCCGAAAGCCATGTTTGATGATCGAAAGGACGTCCGTGTTGCGGGTCAGTTCTTGCACGACCGGGAAGAAGTGGAGGAGTTTTGTGCCGAACGGAAGGCAGGATGGCAGGAGTCGTCATTGTTGGTACTTGCGAAAGGAGCTCCTGCCCCCTGGCGAGGAGTGACGGCTTTGGCGGTCGGGAGTTGTAGCTCGCTTCTGTTGGTTCCTTTGGCCAGAGCGGGAGCAGGAGTCGGACCGAAAGGGCTGTTGGTTTTCTCGGCTGAAAGGATGCGTTCTCGTTCATGTGGGCCGAGGGCGTTGTTGACGTGGCCTTATTCCAGCCATCCAGCGGAGAGCGGGAATTGGACTGTCTGTCTGGGAGGGTCGATTGGATGAAAGGTTATGTTTATTTATTTATTTTTTTTTTTGCGGTTTTGATTTCCTTGAGATATCCAAGTGTGGGGCAAGAGTCGGGATGAGATCACGGGACAGGGTAACAGACTCATGAATTGGTTGGTAGTGGGGATGGTGCCGAGTGGAGACGTTAAGGTTGTAGGCGGATGAAAGGGCTATCTCCCGAAAGGGGAGGGTGTTGTTAAAAAGGGCTATGGTTGCCCAATTTAAGGAGTGATAGGTTGCGAAGCTTGCATTCCGGAAGAGCTGTGAGAATAGGGACGAAAGGTTGCGTATCTCTACTGGGCTTGCGTCCGAGGAAGGTTTCTCGCACAAGGCTTTGGCGATCATCGATGAAGGGTGGGCCGAAGGAGATTGTTTGAGCCGGCAAAGGGACGAAGCAGAAGGGTGGGGGGATCCTTCCTATGGAATCCACAGGCATGTGAAGGGAAGGTCTGACACCGAAGGGAAGGCGCCGAAGGGACGACGCCGAAGGGAAACCGCCGAAGGGAAACCGCCGAAGGGAAACCACCGAAGAGAAGACACCAAAGGGAAGACACCAAAGGGAAAAAACACCGAACGGAAAAAACACCGAACGGAAAAAACACCGAAGGGAAAGCCCCGGAGTCTGCATTGAGGAGGGTGGAGAAGCAGTTGAGGATGGGTCTACAGGGTCGGAATGAGACACGATGATGGACGCTGGCCTGGCGAAGGGATGGGCGCGAGTGGTTGACCTTGGCCAGGATGGAGACTGCCGACAGGCATCGAGCGGGAAATGGGATTTTGACACGGTAGGAGCAAGACAGGTGAAGGTCAGCGCCAGCTGAAGGGAGTTGAAATGTGGAGCGAACCTGGGAGACAACCGAGACCTCGGGAGTTCGGGTGGTGACAGACGTAGGCGGCCAAAGGGGGCCATGGTAATACCAGTGTGTCGTGCATTGATGGGACGGGTTACTGAAGGCGTTGTCCATCAAAGGATGGAAGACCCACGGAGCCGAATGCAGGTGGGGTCCGGCTGAAAGGCGGTGTGTTTGGTCCTGGTGATGAGCTTGATGGGAGGCCATGGTTCCAACCGAAATGCAGGGGTGAAACACCAACCTGGGCTAACGGAAGGTGGAGCAGTCTCGGGAACAACAGGCAGGGGGCCCACGATGTTTTCGGACGAAGGAGAAGAACCCGTAGAGACCAAGAGATGGCAGGCTCACGTAGCCGTCATTCGTATAGGGAGTACCGTGCATGCGTAAGCGCGGTTGAATCAATGAGGCGGCCATCCAGCAGCTTCTTTGAGGTTATTATGGTAAGTTGACAGGTGTTTGATTTTCCACAGTACGAAATGACGGTTTGTCTTGAATGAGACGAACATCAGTTGTCCTGATTTACCCAACGCTTGAATCCAATTGCGGTCGTTTTTGACTTGGTTCTTCCCTCAAATCGTGGGTTTTTGCCACGGATGAGGCAAGCACTAGTGCGAACAGCAACTGTTGTCTTGATTTCCACTTGAGAAGTGATTTCCCCACGAGAAAGCATGCATTAGCGAATGCCGAAGCTTTGTTAAGTTCGGGGCAGCGATTGCGGAGGTGCGAGGCCGAGCCGCATTCGTAACACGTTCTAACATTGTTAGATTTTACATTGGCGGTTTTATCAGCATTAGCATCAAAGCTAGTTACGCTGTCACTGCTATTATTAGTCCCAACTGGGTTAGCTAATACATTTCGAGTTTGTTTGTTTTGTTTAGAAAAGACTTTAGAAGTCTTCTAGACGACGGAGCACTAGCTGGTGCCTTCCCTGTTTTAAGGGCCATATCGGCAGAAATTTGTTTATTTCTGGTTGTGAACTCGTCACAGAATTTGGCGGCTTCAGTTAACATACCAAGTTTAATTTGGTCCGGCAACCACTTGCGCAGTGCAATGGGACACGATTTAGTGAATTGCTCAAGCATAACTAAATTAGCTAACTTGTCGTAGCTGTTATTTACTTTAGCTAACGATACCCATCTGGAAAATAGGGTTTCGAGTGCGAATGCATGTTCGTGGAACAATTGTTCGGGGCCACGTTCAAGTGAACGAAACTGAGCTTGTACGGCTTCCTTAGTTTGGGCAAACCTTTCAAGTAACCTGATTTTAACTAACTCATAATCATGCATTTCTAGGATCGACATTTGATCGCATACTTTAATCAAAATTCCACCGAGAAGGGGCTGTAGTCCGACGACCCATTCTGTTTTGTCTATACGCTGTGTCTCCATAGTTTTTTCAAATATTTTAAGAAAAACTATTAATTTCCGATTCGGAAGTCCATTTATTTACAAGTCTGACAGCGTCAGCAATTTTACCCGGTTTATTTACGGGGACACTGGGGTTAGAAGGGGTAACAGTACCACTACTAGGGTTTGAACTACCATTATTAAGATTTGCAGCCGTTAGCCTTGCTAGTTCGATCTGCTTATCTAATTTTAATAATTCACGA
>JAHWFP010115533.1:577-21389 GCA_023313725.1 Lithobius niger | reverse complement strand
GATTAGCCCACCTGGCACCTCATTTTTAATTCATTGTGATGTCTTCCCCCACGCCCCCCCCCTCCCGCTCTCCTCCTGCACATTTTCTGAGCGCACCGCAGCACAATACACCACAGCACATCACCAGCAAAAAAAGGAATAAACCACCTATGTTTTCATCATCGGGTATCCACCTCTTTAACAGTGACGACCAAAGCGGCCGATAGCTGTACCGTAAATAATATCCAAAGATAGTTGGGTAACGTAGTCCATATTATGGACTACGTTACCCAACTATCTTTGGATAGTAAACTTGGACAAGCTTAAATATTTTGTTTTAAAAGATCGCATGTGCTGTCTTTCTTAAGTTCGTGAAAAGCACTAGGTTAAGTGAATTAGTTATAATGTATGCGATTATAGAGCGTGACGTCATTTTGGCTACGAGACACCATTTGGAGGTAATAGCTGCAAGGTGCACTAGATTAAAATGTAACGGAAAACAACGGCACTTCTAGTCAAGACAGTGCTTTGAGAGCGGGATTTCTTAGACTTAAAAGAACGTTGTTTTCTCGAACAACAAAAATCGCGCGTTATAGCCTTAAGAATTCCAGTCTAATAGCATTGGCGTCAATAAAATTGTGTTGTGTTGTTGTGTTGTGTCACTGCCCTATAGACTACAGAAAAATAAAATCCAAAGAAAGAAAATACTAAAGAAATAGTCAAGAAGAACAACAATCCAAATTTAAAATAATAAAAACACTCCAAAACAAAAGTCCAAACCTAACACCAAACAACAAATAAAAACAAACTTCCATACCCTGCTTGTCCAGTACAATACAGTGCAGAGTTAATTTTTACTAAAATAAAGGGAACCACTTGTTCGATTATTTCTGTTGGTTGTTTGCAGACACTTTAGGAAATCAAAATGCGTTTACTTTACGTCGTCCAAGCTTTGTGCAGTTGATATTTCAGCATGGTTTTTACAGTTTGTTATAATGTACGGCGTGTAACCAACTATTTCTTGTTCAATTATTGTTAAGAAATGTTTTTATCAACAAACAAAATACAAAATTCGCTAATTTTCGTACGGAGGAAATATAATAATGTGACTTGGTTTTATTCACGGACGTGTTTTTTTTTTTTTTTTCCTTATTTTATGTCTTAGAATCACTGAATCAAAGAATAATCACGATCAGGGTACAGATATTAATAAAACACGAGTTTCCCGGTCCCCTCGATCCCAAGTCCCAACATCTATTTTCCAACAAGTACGGGGACGGGACCGGAGCTATACGCTATAGAGCAGTGACACGACGTAGTATTATTGTATATAACTCAATGCTGGAGCCTTAATGGGTTAGCTGCAAGGGGCACTGCAGAGAGAAACAGAAGGGCGCCATACTGAAGCCGATGCTGTGAAGAGTGATTTCTTAGACCTAAAGCGCACGATTTTTGTTGTTGGAGAAAACTACGTTATTTTAAGCCTAAGAAATTCGCTCTTCCGTTGTTTTTCCCTCCACTTTTATGTAGTGCACCTTATCCTCCAAAACCCATACTGGTGCCAATATGGCGGCAAATTTCACTGCTCTATACAACTGCGTCGGATACTGTGTTTGTACTCACTAAATTGAAACATGAATATCGCAGCATATCAAAGCAATTCTATTTGTCGATTCAGCGCAAACAACTCCACGCGTGTAAGGCTCCCCTGCACGGAAAACTGCGGCGATCCAGTTTCTCGCTGGGCGCTTGTTTACTTCTAGATGACGAAGAGGGAAAGACAAACTCGGTGCGTTGAGGCCATGAATTACAGTCGCCCGTCCAGAGACAGGAAACGCAACCAGTCATGGTAAATAAATTTCCGGGAGACGTATATATATATATATTCTCGCTAGAGGAGCGCCTGTGTGTGCGGGACAAGCTACAATGAACTCCGTTGGGTGAATGGGTAGCCATTAATTAAAACGGCTACCCAGGTAACCACTGATCTGCATGCATAAATCTAAAGAGATAATGCATTGAACCTTGCTCATTTTGATGAAAGGTACGGGTCATCGCGAAAATTAGTGCATAGGTTGTACCAGTAGTAAAAAGTGTAAACTGTGTAAAATGCAAAATACACTGCACTCTGTTTACGTGGAAACCAGCAATTGGAAAGTGATGTATGGGAGAAGACATAGAGCTAAAACTGTAGTTTTTTTTCGCGCAATAGGGCAGTGACACGTCGTAGTAGTATTGCATATAACTCTATGGTGGAGCCAGTAACTGGGTTAGCTGCAAGGTGCACTGGTGGGGGAAAAGAAGAGCGTCTTACTAAAGCCAATGCTGTTAGACTGGATTTCTTAGGCCTAAAACGCGCGATTTTTGTCGATTTGTTGGCAGTTGCTGACATTTTTAAGCAAGTGGAATCTTTATTTTCCGATTACAACCTAAGCAGCATAAGGGATCGTAGAAAACGACTCTCAAAGCACTGGCTTGATTATAAGTGCCCTTGTTTAACCCACCATTTCAATCTAGTGCCTCTTGCAGGTATCTCTCTTGTAGCAATTGACGTCACTTGACGCTGCTCTCTATACTTGGCGTGTGATGGGTAAAAGGTAGAAGCCCTTTGCTGCACACGGGTATACTTATCAAAAGGTAACTGCCCATTTTGCACAGAGGTACGTTAACTACTGCGTATAGAGCCGCCATATTGGCACCAGTATGGGTTTTGGAGGGCATAACTACATGGTGCACTACATAAAAATGGAGGGAAAAACAACGGAAGAGCGGATTTCTTAGGCTTAAAATAACGTTGTTTTCTCCAACAACAAGAATCGCGCGATTTAGGTCTCAGAAATCTCTCTTCACAGCATCGGCTTCAGTATGACGCCCTTCTGTTTCTCTCTGCAGTGCCCCTTGCAGCTAACCCATTAAGGCTCCAGCATAGAGTTATATACAATAAGACTACGTCGTGTCACTGCTCTATAGGTAGGCATATGAATGCTTCTGCAGGCGGCAACACGAAGACTGACCAGTTAATTGTACCAATCCACATAACGCAGTAGTCTACAGTTCGTTGTTGGCTGGTGTGACTAAACTCAACCAATAGGGGTTTGGCTGGGAGTGCATCAAAATACCAGGTGTTGCCAAACGGACCAATAGTCGTAATGCATAACATTGCTAACAGTGAATCCAACACCTCTACTGTCGTGTTTCACAAGCGGTATCAGTAACTTATACTGTTACTCTTATAAAAGAAGAAAGGGTTCAGATTACTTATAGCGTAATTGTCACTAACCTCAGACCACGGTGTCGATCATGTGGTGACCAGTATTAATGAGGAAAAAATCCCAGAAAATTTACTGCATTGCTGACCAAAACAGAAACCTTGGTTCTTGAATAGGCACGTAATGAAGGTTACTATTATAATGCCAAAGAATGAAATTAGTGAGCCTATTAATAAAACAATATTTCAGGTATAGGCTGTACATGGTTAGATTGATATCTTGAGGAGCATTTGTGCACAC
The DNA here is from genome assembly GCA_023313725.1 of Lithobius niger. Lineage (NCBI taxonomy): Eukaryota > Metazoa > Arthropoda > Chilopoda > Lithobiomorpha > Lithobiidae > Lithobius > Lithobius niger. The sequence goes on along the minus strand of JAHWFP010115533.1, from coordinate 17,901 downwards.
GGCATAACTAGTGAGTTAAGTGACTATATGCTAGTTTAACGAGGCTCATGAGATAACTGGATTCACTGGTTTGATGAGGTACACAGGTATACACTGGACTGACGAGAACATGGTTATTGTCCTAAACATGACTGTTTTCAGCCTTGCGTGTGTATATATCATCTTCTTTTCAGAAATATTAAACTGAATTTATTTAAGTGAGTCAAAATCTGTCTCGTTTTTTTTCCAGTTTAATGTTCCTACAACGACAAACGCGCCAACATGCTAAACCCAAACTCGGGGGGGGGGGGGGGAATGTACCGTCTCAGCCATGCCAGAAAATGCATCGTTGCGACATGGCAGCGCCATACATTATTTAAGAGATTTTGGCAGAAAGTTTCAGTTTATCCTTTTATCGACCGTACGTATACAGCCTCTTTAATTACCGCCACAAAGTTTTAGTCACAAATCTGGGCGCCATGCGACTTCGCCAAAGGTCGTTGTCATCAATAAAATATTAATACTTGCGACCTCATCCCCCACTTTCCATTCCACGTCTGCATGCTTTACATTCGCGCCTACTGCAAAGTAGGGGAAAGGGGGAACGACGATGAGAAACATGAGAAAACGCTTTAGTCGGCGTGTTGGGCGACGCACGAAGCTCGTACGTCCACAGTCTTTAAAATCTTAATTATGGCAAGGAGGTGTGGGTAGGAGTAAGGGTCGTTAAGAGTGGGGGGAGGGAGGGAACCGCGGGGGAAGGGGAAGAGAGGGGAGGGGGGATACGTGGCACGCGTGGGTGGGAGAGCGTGCGAGCAGGGTTACCGCCCTTACTGGTCTCGTCCCCGCCAAGTAATTAACGGGAGGCCATGCGACTTAGACCCCACTGACATTCGTCACTCAATGACGTTAGTTAGTTGGAGCTGTAAACACAGATGGACTCGGGAAAACAAAAAGAAAAAGGATTTTTTTCTTCCTTTTGAAGAGAGGGGGAGAGCGGAGCGGGATTAGGTGGTGGTTTAGAAAAAAACTGTGAGAGGGTTTGGAAAATTGTTGGCAGAAGAATTACAACAGCTTTAATGAGTGATTGTCGTGCCCACTTCGAAGTCTGGGGATGGGGCAAAGAATAAAATCGGCAGAGGTACAAAAAGGTTGGTATGCAGCTGATAATTACGGATAAACACTTCATGGCTGAAAAGAAAACTGATCCTTATTTCTACGTGCGTTCAGTGAAGTAGTTTCGATCGAATTATGTATGATTTGTGTTCTACACCTTTTCATTGATGAATTTTTGGAGCGAAGCGAGGCCGAAGGCCGAGCCGAGCCGAGCTACGTTTATGAATACACATGAATGCAACCTTTGTAATCGCAGCACGCAATAACGACTGCATCAATTAAAACCAGGTACATCGGGAGAGGGTTTGTATTAAAAAAAATCAAATCATACATGTTGTTGAGGAACAACGCCATCCAGCGACGCACTACGAAAGCAAATGGACAAAGAAACAAAATGCGATGAGCAGCAAAGATGAGCCGAAACGCTGTCTCCAATGCACTCACAATGTACTCGCAAACAACTTTCTGTGGCCGACGTATCGTTCGTTTGTTCGTTCGTTTGTGTTGTGTTTTGCCGACAATGCCATCCAGTGACGCGGTACGAAAGCAAATGGACAAATAAACAAAATGCGATAGCGCATCTTCTTTAAGGTAATGTCCAGCAGGTAACCGAAAAGTAGAATGGCCTAAAAGTAGAAACAAGTGACTGAAGCAACTACCTGGTTCCAAGCAGTCTTCTGTAGACATCCTGCAACTTCTGGCACTTTCAGGCCACTTCCGCTTCATACGTCCTGTATTTTTTTTATTCGTTTTAGCTAATTTTTGGACGCTGAATCTAATGGTAAAAACCGTTTGTCTCTATCTGGTACTGTTTCATAGATGATGGGTTCACTTGTCATTCACTTGTCATTCCGGTCACTTGAGGGCCACTTCCGCTTCATATACTCCCGGTGTTTTAAAATTCCTTTTAAGTAATTTTTGGACGTTGAATCTAAATGTGTGGAAACAGTTTGTCTCGAGTACCGTTCCTGAGTTGAAATAGGCGATGGACAGACTGACGGAGGGACAAAGGCGTCTCAGCCGTTTCGACTATTGTGTGCGTTGCGCATCTTGAGTCCTGCAGTTATTTTATGAGCGGCTACGTCTTCCTGCAAGGAGCGGCTTTAATCGACGGCCGCCATTGTTTTTGTAACCATCTTGGATATCAACAAGGCACTCTGCTACCAAAAATATACAGTCTATTATCTGTGTTCGTTCTGGGGCGAACTCAAGATAGGCCGCGGACAATATATATACCTTATCAAATACCAATTTATTCATTTATGAAATCCAAGCAAGCAGAAGGCTGTCTTGTATTAGGATAATACTTATGATCCAGCCAGACAAGAGTGAACATCCAGGTGCTCACACATTCTATGCTGCAGCCCTCTGAATAGAAAACAAAGTCTTATAGATATATACACCCTCAATAAACTATATTGCTCATTACACGATTGCATAAAATTAGAAGGTAATACGCAGCCGGACGTGAGATGTCATTACTTAGGTAACACAGGTCGTGTGGTTTTGAAGCAGCCTTACGTATTTCTCGTATGTCAATTCTAAATTTTTAACTTTTATAGATTCACAGTTGATTTTCACAGTTTTCTCTAATACATTTGAGAAATTCTAATACATTTGAGGAATTCTCCTGGTTTTAGATTATTACTAGGAAGTGATTTCTTTTTTACATTAATTATTTTTTGTAACCAGTGATGTGTTAATATGAAATCGCATTTGTGGTATAAATAAATGTGTGATTAAATAAAAAGAAATTACAATAAGGCAAAATCGTATACCGGACCATCCTATTTAAATCCAACCAGATGAATGAAAGAACGAGTGAATGAAATTTATTGCCAGATTCTGGTCGTATGAAATACAATTAACGACTGCTTAGGAACATAGCTATAGTTTAGAGTGGCTGTTGTGCAGTAAGTACACTGCCAAAGTGATATTGTTTTTTTTTTTTCACAGCAAAAATGTATGATGGACTTGATTAAACAGGATGGAAAGCAAAACGGGCTTCAGAAGGGGTAAATAAATACGGACGCAAACATATTTACGTTGCCTTTTGGACTTAAATGTCAGACTGCCAGAACGGAGAATTGAGCCCACGACCTTTAAGCCAAAGGAGTAGATCCTACCGCTGAGCCATACTGCTGAGCCGTGTCAGTATGGGTCAGTGGTAGGACTTAAGCCTACCACTGATTTCAAGAGTGGTGGGTTCAATTTCCCGCTGAGGCAGTCTGACATCTAAGTCCAAAAGGGTACGTAGTAAATAGTTTAGATGTAGTTTATTTTTCACTTCGAGTCTCTACTTTTTCCCAACCTTCATGATAGTCTTTTACAGTGAGTGGTGTGAATGGTTTGGCAAAGAGCCACTGTCGGTCTTGGGTGTAGACATTCGTAAGTGCACACTATTTAGGTTATGCAGTTGGATTGCTGTTTCAAAGCCACCGCTAAACCAGTCAAAAATTTCCGGGTAAAGATGTTTGTTTCCTAAGGTTTTTTCCCCCAACAAATCGGGAATTAGTCTAAAATGGCAGCGGCAATGTTTATCCTTGCCCTCCCCCCCATCCCCTGTGTGGTGCCACTGGTCGCTTTACGATGGGCATTGAAACTTCCTCTAGACTTTAATTGGGCGCCTTACTCTGGACTTCTATTAATATTTTCTCTGACTCTGGAATGTCTTAGACATCTGGGGATGGCCAGAAAGTCTTCAGATCTTAATTAGGCAGTCCGAAGGTCAAAACATCCGCGGATAATTAAGATTCGACTTGTTTTTCTTTTCTGGCATCTAGAAACTATTAAGCGGCTGATTATTGAGAATATTTTAGTTATTCTGAAGAAGTTTAATCTTTATTTTTTATTATTAAGTGACCGTTTGTTTGAAGTATTTCGTCCTTAGTAGAGTAAGGACATGGTTTTAATGGCCAGTGTCTTGACTCTTGTCACTTTCCTTTTCCTGTTTCGCAATTAAATTCCTGTCTCTATGTATTCATCTATCTATCTATCTATCTAAGGAGATATGGCTTTGTACGTTTCTTATACATCTGCTGGCCTAAGAACGATCTTACCCGGATGTCAATTCAACATCATTGTCCATCTAAAGTTGGACTTCGGAATGTCATTTGACAATTATTGACCATTTGGACCTTGGACAACTTACTATGGACTGGACGTACACTGGTCTTAAGCCAGGCATCTAAATCTGAAGATCGGAATACCTTCCGACTAATACTGCAGGTCTTACTTTGACTGTTCTTAGACATATGTTGGCTATCCACTCGAAATGAAGGACATCTTTTTTTGGAGATGTTGACGAAATTAGGTAATGGAGAAGTTTCACACCAAACCTGGGTGGCCCTAACGAAGGTTGGCATCTAGGGGAAAAACAACACTGTAAATTTGCTTAAATATTCCGCACTAATCACTGATGGGACCTCAAATACAGCTCACGAGTCTACCATTTTCTGAGAAAGCCTCCGGACAATCACTTGTAACAGTGATGTTCGTTACACCAAAGGCCAAATCATTCCTTCTGGGTTCCTCGATACCTATGACATGAAAGGGGTCAGGTTAGGTTGAAGCTAACTGAATCGCAACGTAAATTTTAAGTGTTGTGAAGAGCTTACCAAGTTACCAAGCAGAAGTTGACAAGTGTCAACCATTTCGTATTGGAAGTAAGTAAGGCTTGAAGAAAATTTAGGTTAAAGCCTGAATCCGAAACAGAGCGAAGAGACAAAAGAAGAGAGGTGATTGCTGCTTGCAATCTGCATCAGACGTGATTTCATTTGACGAACAATTTGAGATGCAAAACAAGCGTGCATGCGAAGTAACCAAGCTCAAGCCTGATAAAGATGAAGCTAATACATATCAAGGGATTAACATCAGAGTGATAAGAGCAAGCCCTCCTTAATAAAACAAGATAATATACAGCACAAAGAAGTTACCATGTATAAAACTAAAAAAAAAAAAAAAACATGGTAAAGAGTCAACTTACAATACAAAGATCCCAAAATAGCGTCAAAAAGGGGCCCACAATATGCTAACAATGTTATTGCAACAACATGAAAATACTTGACTGCAAAATTGAAGCGGGATTCGCAACATGTGTGTAGCAGATGCCGACGGATTGTCTTTGACAATTCTGCTAATTAAATGATTTCACCACTGAAAAGTAATAGTATGACAAATACCAAAATAATGTTTTTTTTTCCTAACTATTGAAATTGCTAGATCTCTACCTCAATTTTTTTATTAAAATTAATGAATAGAAATTTCACCCAACCTTTGTAGGAACACATCGTATCTCCTAATATTTCACTGCACTTGCTGTGCGTTTCTTCAGAGGAAGACAAGTTTAAAACAGGGTGAGGGGGGGGATTGAGGCTTAATGGCGCGTCGACAACTTGGTCATTAGCGCCAACCTCAGTCACAGTGCAGTGGTCCGGGTTGCCACTGCACCACACATTACAGAGATGTTATTCAAACCCCTAATCTAAATCTTGTCATACATCTGTACCTCCTGCAAAAATTGAAAAACACCGGACAGGAGGACAGACTTATCGCCCAACTGACGCGCAATGTCATGCGGAAGATGGAAACGACGACGAACACCATCAAGATGGCGACAATCAACAAGTAAGTGCCGGATCGTAAGTGGCCGTCGACACCAATAACATTCAGGAGGGTCAACCCCCCGCAAAACGAAACAGTGTATCAGTCGGGTGTGACCAATTCGCAAACGGGCCAACACAACCTCCTCACGGCGACTGCGGCGACACGCCGAGTGCCACTCCTCGACAGTGCCTTTAATGGCCCGTAATTTATTACCGTCCTGTCTGTCCCACAAGGTTTGCCAAAAAGCGTGTAACCTCAGACGCAGAGTTGGAAAGGCATCTGAGGAAACAAGGCTGAGATCCCTACCGAGAAGGCCAGAGAGGGCCCCTTTTGCAGCAGAATCAGCTTGTTCATTCCCTGCTATCCCAACATGGCCCGGGATCCAGCAGAAAAGCACGGTTTTCCGCTGTCCAGGCAAGCGGGAAAGCAAAGCTTGGACACGTTGTGTCAAGGGGTTCCGAGGTTTGTAATTCGCCAAGGACTCCAGGACACTCATGGAATCACTAAAGATAATGAAATGCGTGCCCTGAAGGTCAAGGATCCATTCCACCGCCAAACCAAGAGCCAAAAGCTCTGCAGAGAACACAGAATAGCCTGATGGAAGGCGATGGGCAACCGTTACTCCCTTACACACACAAGCACACGCCACGCCAACGTCTGACTTCGACCCATCAGTAAATAGGCGCTGATAACCGGCGTACTGAGAACTCAGCCGCCGGAACTTCTGTAAGTATCTTGCTGGTAGAGTGGAACCCTTCGGGAGGGACGCCAGAGCAAAAATGAAACTGCTACCCGGGACAAGCCAAGGGACAACTGGCATTCTCCCAAGCCTCAAGACGCAGGGCATTTCAAAGGCTATCTCCTGGCAGGACTGCTGGAGCCTATTGCGGAAATCACCCTTACCCACCCTGCGTCTACTGATTCGCAAGTCTGGCCCAAAAACCATGGACCAAGCAGGACTGGATTGCACAGCACGCAAACGCACAGCATACTGAATGGCAAGCTGTCGCCGACGAATGGCCAATGGTGGCTCCGAGGCCTCAGCATAGAGGCTGACCACTGGAGAAGTTCGAAATGCCCCAGTCGCCACACGCAGGCCACTGTGATGCACAGTGTCCAACATCTGGAGAGTGGAGTCACTAGCCGAATCATAGACCATACACGCATAATCAAGTTTGCTGCGGACAAGGGCTCGGTAGAGGCGCAACATGGCAGCGCGATCGGCACCCCATGAAGTGCCCGACAGGACCCGCAAGATGTTAAGCGCCCGCAAAGCCTTGTCTTTAAGCTGACGTAAGTGTGGAAGCCAAGACAACCTGGAATCGAACACCAGACCCAGGAAACGTGCCTGTGGGACAACAGGAATTTGTGCCTGTCCCAAGTACAGGCAAGGACCCGGGTGCAGTGTTCGTTGGCGGCAAAAGTGGACGCACACAGTCTTGTCCATAGAGAACCGGAAACCATTACGTACCGCCCAGGTCTGGACTTTGTTAATTGCCTGCTGTAGCTGCCGCTCGCAGGTCTGCATGCGAGCTGCCCGAAAGCGCAGGCCGAAGTCATCGACAAACAATGACTGGGGAACAGCAGCTTGCTGAGCAATGGGGTTGATCCCTATAGCAAACAAGATGACACTAAGAACACCTCCTCGAGGCACACCATTCTCCAAGACAAACGGGCGGGAAAGAGTCGCCCCGACAGGAACGCGAAAAGAACGGCCTGAGAGGTAAGCAGAAAGCAACAGTGGCATCTGTCCCCTCAAGCCATAGTTATAGAGATTACGGAGAATCCCATAACGCCACGTCGTATCATACACCTTCTCCAAGTCAAAGAAAACCTGAACCAGATGTTGACGCAGGCGAAAAGCCTCCCTCACATCCGATTCAAGGGCAACCAGATGATCGATGGTTGACCGAAACCGTTGAAAGCCGCACTGGGACGCAGATAAGAATCCCCGTGACTCCAGCACCCAGACCAACCTCTCACCGACCATCCGTTCCATAAGTTTACAGACACAGCTAGTCAGAGCGATTGGGCGATAACTGGAAGGAGCAGTAGGGTCTTTGCCCGGTTTCACAATCGAGATGACCACTGCTGACCTCCACGCAGCCGGAACAGAGCCTTCTGCCCACATACGGTTGAACATCTCCAGCAAGAACTGGGAGGCAAGAGGCAGATGTTTCAACAGCTGATAGTGAACATCATCAGGCCCTGGGGCGGAGTCATGCAACTTGGACAAAGCTGAAACAAATTCCTGCCTGGTGAATGGTAAATTGTACTCCTCTAGCCCGTCGGAGCGAAAGTTTAGAGGGTGAGCCTCTTCACTAAGCTTTATTCTGAGGAAACCAGGATCATAATGGTTATCACTCGAGACCTGCGCAAACGCAGACGCAAGACAGTCGGCGATATCCGGCACAGAAGAGATCACAGTATTCGCCACCTTCATCTGTGAAACCGGGGAAGGCACGGTCTTCCCCGAGATCTGGCGCACCTTCCGCCACACCTGCTGAGAAGGCGTAGAGCGCGTAATCGACAAAACATAAACTGCCCACGAAACACGTCTAGCCTCACGGATGACAAACCTGGCACGGGCACGACGGCGCTTAAAGGATACAAAGTTGTCAGCAGTTGGGCTGACTGTAAATGCACGCAACGCTCGCCGGCGGGCCTGAATGGCCTGCCCGCAAGCAGGTGTCCACTACGGAACAGGAACCCGCCGCGGCTGAGTGGACGTACGCGGGATAGTAGCATGAGCAGCAGCAAGGACCACGTCAGCGAAACGAGTGGAAAGTTCATCCACATCAGAAAAGTCCTCAACCGCATGCTGAAATACAGCAGCCTCAGCAAAAGCTGACCATTCAGCACGTTTAAGCGCCCACCGGGCTGGCCTGGAAGCCACAGAACCCCCTTGTGTTGTGGACAACACAATGGGGAGGTGATCGCTTCCATGCAGATCGGCAGTGACACCCCAAGTGAAGTGAACTGGGATGGCCAGCGAGCAAAAGGCTAAGTCCACCGCTGACCAATTGCCCGTGGCCAGGTTACAGTGTGTCATGGCTCCATCGTTCAGGATGCAAACAGACCGCCTCTGCATCCACTCCTCAAGGATCCTGCCTTTGTTGTCTGTGTGAGGTTCCCCCCCCCCCCACTGGACATGGTGGCTGTTAAAGTCGCCCAGCAACAGAAAAGGGGTAGGAAGCTGGCGGACCAGGTCCTCCAGGTCACAAACCCCAAAGACCTCATCCGGTGGCAAATAAAGCAAACAGACAGTAATATCGAAGTGGAAAGAAACTCTAACTGCTACCGCCTGAAGCCTAGTGTGCAGAGGCACACTGGCATGCGGCTGAGAGTGTTGAACCAGCACTGTAACACCACCATGGTCACGTGGCACAGGGTCAGCATCCAGACGGTAGACAGAATAACCTCGAACAACCGGATTATCTGACGCCTTAAAGCAGGTTTCCTGTAGACAGCAGCACAAAAAACAGGGTGATGTATTCGTGAAGGATGAGGGCGACTTCACGGACATCCTTCAACAATCCATCAAAATCCGCCCAAAATCTCGAAAGACATGATCTCGAAAAGACAGAATCTCGAACCCACATTCTCTAAAATCACATTCTCGAAAAACCAAGATCTCGAAAAACAAGATCTCGAAAAATAGTTATTCTGAAGATGTTATCTCTTTATTTTTTAATATTAAGTCTATGTCTGACTCTTTTTATGTCCATTTTGCTGTTTCACAAACAAATTCCTATCTATCTATCTATCTATCTATCTAAGGAGATATGACTTTGTATGGTTATTATATATCTGCTAGCCACAAGAACGTCCTCGAAATCCCAAGATCTCGGAAAACGAAATCTCGAATGCAAGAATCTCGAAACAAATTTAAAATGTCACTGTTTAATAGTTAAAACTCCTAAGTATGTTAAACCTTTCCTTTGTAGACTTGTTCGTAAACAGACGCGTTCAACACAAGCTCGTTATTACTCGTGGCTGTGACCAAACTCTGCCATCCTATAATATCATTCCGTTACCCAAAACAACTGCAAGAAAGAAAGCAAATCTATATAAGGGTGCCTCTCTTTCTAGTGAACTAACTACAGGGTTAGTCAACTTGGAAAGGGGGACTGCCGCATGTTATTCTGTTTTGGGATGCCTAAAAAAACTGTGCTCGATCGTTATTTTTTGTGTGAAAACTATTATTTTTGTTGTTTTTATTGACCAGCTCAATTTTGAGCATTACCAGACTTTTAGGGTGCCCGCGCACTGAGCGGCCAGTGGTCGTGGCGGTCAACAAATTTTTCATTAATAATCCTCAATCACGTGGTGAAAAAAGAATACGGAGCAAGTATGGTCGCCCTGTTGCCGCCTGCACGCCGCCTGGGATCCCAGTGGCCGCGGTGACAGGCTGGCCGCTACGGCCAAGTGCGCGTTACTACATACACCATAAGCATTCACGTTGGCCGCTGCGACCTGACCGATGTGTGCGTGGGGGCCCTTAGAGTAGAAGAAATATCTGGTAAAGGGAGGTGCCAACCGGGGATTCGATCTGGGAAACCTCCGATCATCGTAGGGGCTGAAAGATTGTCCAGAATTGGACAGAATAGTTTCCATAGCCGCTGAAGGAGCATGATAGCCTCTCACGCTATCCTGGCCGGCAGTCTTAGCGGGGATTTTGCCAAGCTCCCTTTCCAGGGGTTCGACCAGATCCGCAAACCTTCAGCAACCAGGCTGAGCTCTCTCTCACAGCTCAGCCACAATGACTAATAGATCCTTTCGAAACCTTTAAATATTCTCGGGCCATTTGTAGTATCGTTTAATAGCTTTCAACTGAGCTATTGTTTGTAAAAAAATCTACTTATAATCGGGGCACTAAGAGAATGACTTGATGATATCATCGATTGTTTAAGTCGTGGCTTCGCTCGTCTGTTTGAGGTGCGTGCAAGGTGCACTGTTGGCCATTCATTAGCCATTACAAGGCACAGTATATTTCGTATGGTGTGGCAGCGCTATATTACGAGCTTGGTCCAGGGAGTTCCTGTCGTGCGAGACAGCTGCGGATATGATCGAATCGAGCTCGCCCGTGCTTTGAATTCAATGGGAATGAAGTGACACGGTCTCGTTTCGAGACGTTGTTACACATAAGGTAATTTCAGCAATGAAGAAAGATAATTTATGGTTCCTCTCATAACATAGTGAAGTGATAAAATGTTGGCTCCAGTAGAAGTATTTTTACAGTAAAACCGATTTAAAAACAAGGTTTGTACTTCAACGTCGCTCTTCACGCATCGATCATCCTCCCCTTGTGGTTGCTATAGGCAACAACAAGTAACGCAGGCAAGCCATCCGAACTCAACTGCCCAAAAGCCAAACAAACAAAATAATTGTGAAATATTGAATTACAGTAAATACTTTTAATTTATTTAATTCAAAAAAATTAAGTAACATAAGACGAATTAAGAATAAATGCGACTTTAGTTCCACGTGTCTAAAAAAAAACACTATCACGAAAAACTGTTGGACTATACTACGGTAACTGTTAAGTCGATAGCAGTCTCGTGATTTCGATTGTTTGGTGATGCGAAAATAGTTTACAATAAATTCACACGTGTGACCTTGAAGCTTGTGTAAATCCTGGATTAAAGAGTAAAAAAGCGTGGTCAAAGTAAAACATTGAGTGTTAGTTGTCAGATAAGCATGCATTTCAATGCGACCGCTCATTTATTTACACACGTATAACCGGTACAAAGTGTAGTTGCAAATAAACATCGTCTTTGTCCACTCGAGCGCCATGTCTGGGCTCGATTGAACTCGCTGTCGGCAAGGTGCACCTATCGTACTGGCAAACATGGGCGATATTCGACGAACGCCGAGTCATTCTTTCAGTGGCCGGACTCTAATAGTTTAGATCCCACCATCAGTCGAAGTTTATACAATTAGACATTTTTTGGGGGTTGAAAAAAGTAGAAATTTTCTAGGGTGAAGGTGTTCTAGGTTCGAGATTTTGGATGTTAGAGATTTAGGATCTTCGAGATTGTGTCTTTCGACGAAGGGGGATCGAGGTATTGGCTTTCGAGAATTTAGTTTTCGAGATTCTGTCCAGGACTCTCATGTTTTAAACTTACCTTCCTCTGAAGAAACCTCACAGCAAGTGCAGTGAAATATTGGATGTTTTGACGTGTGAAAATGTGTGGAAAATTTTCGGTGATTTCTTTCCATTATTTTATATATATATGGGTCTGCTCTAACGAGATACATTTTTAACCGATATTAATTTTTTAATGTAGTTAAGTTCAGGAATATGCCATCTCACCACATATTTTTTTACAGACTATTTAAAAACTAGTGGATGTCATTTACTAGTCGTTGCTAATTTTTGCCGTTCAGTTGAACACGCATTTATGACGAAATCTTACATTTATCTACTGCATGCATTATAAGTGACTAGCAAATCACGTCCACTGGTTTTAAAATAGTTTGCAAACAAAATATGTTGTGAGATAGCATGTTTCTGAACTGGCCTACATAATCAGTAAAAAAAAATGTATATCGTAACATGAATGAAAGTTTAAAGTGCTTTTTACTTAGGCCACGAAAAAAAAAAATAGTTTGTTCTCAGGCCCTGCCCGGTAGTCGTATTTTCCCCTGGTTATTGTTCTTTATTTGCTAGCGAAAGCTGAATTTATTACTAAGAAAAAAAACAATTCAGTTCGCTGAAAATAAGTACTATTTAGCCTAACTTGGCATTCAGTTATTGTACTCCATGTGAAAGCAACCATTTGCAGGGCTAACATTTCAGGTTCGAAGTGTTTGGGGCAGACTTGAATTAATTTCCATAAAATACAAAGTAAAATAAAAAAAAGTCTGGTGGCCTGGTTCCAAAAATGCCCGAGAACGAAACATATTTCTTTTAACGGCCTTATCAATGTTTTTGATAAGGTTCCAGTAGCTACTAGAAGATTAGAATAATTAAAAACTGAAGTTTGAAGCAAGGTTATTGATAAAAGAGCTTCATTCTATTGTTTTAGGGATGTTAAATGTGCTAATCAAATTATGTGTGAACTCTAAAACTGTTCGTAATGTTCGTAATGTAACACAACGGCATTATTTTAAATTCATGGGGTAATTTGCAACTGAGCGTGTAGTTACAATTTGTAATTTTACAGGTTACAAGTTACAATTGTAGAACGTGTCGTAAAATTTTTGTGTTCAGTTTTGTAACATGTTAACCAAATTTGATTTAATTTAGTGTTTTTTTTCCCCGACTCGTAAGCCAGCTGAAATTTACTAACTGTTTAGGAAATGCAAAACAAAATTTCTTCGTGAAAATAAAAAGAATCTCCATTTTCGCTTTAAGTAGTGCCATTGGCATACTTTTGCAACAATGGTCCCTCACTACGTGATTGATTGTGATAGTTTTGTTCTTCCAAGGCTTATCCGAGGTGTTAAGAGCCGAGGAAGAACAAAACTATCACAATAAATCACGTAATAGTGATGGACCATTCTTGCAAAGGATGCCAATAACTAATTATCCCCACACTTTAAGTACTTTTTCCCGTTTGATAATGATTCGAGTTGTTTCATGTCATGTTTCTTGGTATCGTCCGTTGTTTTTCTCCCTGGCGTTCAATAATCGTTGACCGTTACAATGTTATTACAACAATGGTATTATTGTTCATTGTTCATGTTACTTATTGTGACACTTTGTATCGGCAGCCGTTGCTGGCGTTTGAGCTACCACCATCCTGTGCTGATGCGCCGGACGTTTGTGGGTAGACCCGGCGCCGGTATGGAGTGGTGGACTGTTCCTGGGCCCGTGGCGGATGTCCTTACAGGGGAGCTCGTAAGAAGTTCGAGTCTATTATTTTAAGCCAATGTGCGCATTATGCCATGACGTTCATTGTAGTCATGGTGTCATGCTTTGTTTGCCATGCATGGTTACCACTTGTTGTATTAATTCATTCATAGTGGCCATGACGTCACACTTTCAATATGGCCGCAACCAGGCTTGGTCTGTGTGGTTTTCCCACCTGTAAATTGTAATGCCTGTTGTTATAGTAAGTATTTAATGGTGTCGGGTGCAACCAGTTTTAGTTTTTGTTGGTTTTTATTCATTGTTCTCATGTTGTTTGTGTACATTAGGTGATCAAGACACACACAAATAAAAGTGTAGAAAATTATTGCTGATGTGTTGTATGCCTTGCGAGCTTTTTGCCCAGTCAGAGGGATTCCACCTACGCTGCCTGTAATTCATTCCATTCCAATTCCGCCTAACTGTAGGACCTACGAGTGAAGTCGTCATAATTTATTCGCCTTTTCTCTAGCGAATATTTCGATCCTTTATACCAAAATTATTCTGCAACGTTCTGTAAGTCCATTTATTGTTTACCACCAATACTTTTCCTGCTTTTTCCCGAATCCTTAAAGTCCCGCAAACAGCCTGTGTAAAACCGCAAGGGTTAATTTATTTCGCGTGTAAGTCGGGCGAGCGTAACATTGCAACCTCCACCGCAATAAACCCAATGGAGCGAAATAACCAGCTTCATTTTTACTAGCTAAGCTAAAATATCTTTACAATTAACTACCACTGAACTGTCGTCAATACAACTTATCACAATACGAACACTGTCGAGATAGCATAGGAACTGTAAAAGTTTACCAATAAGTTACTTATTGATTGGTTGGTTCTTTAACTGAGTCAACGGTCCCACAAGCCATGCGCTCAGTCACCGTACAAACTAACTTGGCCTAACCTTGACACAGCCGCATCCCACGGTCACTTACAACAATGCTGTCGTACAACAATGCTGTATCCGATTTATTGCTGTGTTTTGTAACAATGAAAACGAAAAAAGTATGGTGATAATTCTAAACCGAGTTTTAACCTTACTCTCTCCGTTTAGATGTCTGTGGCGTATGCATTTTGGGCAAAAAATTAATGCATTAAAACTTATTCTGTGCTAGGAACAGAGTTGGCAGGTTGGCTCAGGTGTTACTGATTTCGAATTTTCCACACCGCGTTCTCGTGCACTAAAGCATTACGAGTCGCTTGCCACGAAGGCAGCCGTTGGCATTAGAGCGAAATTCAGCATGATCGAATTTTCTGTAATCAATCTAAAAGCACGGCATTCTTGTTTGTATTAAAATTGACGTTTAAGTGGGCGAAATATCGAACGTCAGGCGCCAAATCTTAACATTTCATTCTTTATTTTTTCCCCCACTTTTTTTTTTCTTTTTTCTGTTTGGATTTGGCGCAAATCTTATCCCATCTGATCAAATTGCTGGCAGTGAGTGATGTTTGGAAAAGCTATACACACACACAACATTGGCACACCAGCTCTCTCTCTCACTTCACAGAATTTTGATTTTATTTCGTTTTTTTTTGGTTTTTTTTGGAATTTTTTTTTTGGCACCGTGTTTTAATCGCTTTCGACGACTTCGATCCGGAAAGAAAAATTAACAGACCAAAGAAAAAGATAAAAACAACATTATAAAAAATGGGAAAAGGGAGAAAAAAAAAACCAAACTGAAAGGAACCGATGGGGCCCCTGAAGCAATAGGAATTAGACGATTGCGAAGTTCGAATTTATCGAACTAGTTGACAGTTTCAAAATTAAAATTTCGACAAGAATGGATTGGTTTCGGAGGAACACGAACGATATAAAGCGAGGGGAGGAGGAGACGGGTGGGGGAGGGAGTGGTTCAATGAGCCCCCTGGCGAAAAAGAGAAATACGGACCCCAGTCGTCCCGGGCGTTCTGCAGGTGCCCTATTGCACGCTAGCTCGAGAAAGCGCTTCGATTAAGCGATACGAAACAGTCGCTGCTACCGGTACAGCGAACTTCGGCTGTATCAAACGGGCTTAGTGATTTATCGAACCAATGATCTTCGTGGAGAAAAAAAAATCTATCTTGCTTTTTTTACTTTTTCCATTTTTTTTTGTGTGTGTGCTACTTTGAATGGAATTTGCCGTCATCCAAAAAGTTAAAAAAGTTCAGGTTGTGAGAAAGAAAAGAAGTTAAAACTTGCACAAAGTCGTTACGAAAGTTCAAGCATTTTTGAGTTTCGAATTTTCATCACTCTAATACATCACCCCTTTTTTTTCCCAGAAGTTTTGTTTTATAGAACAGCTGCCGCCGATTTTGACGGCGATTGGTCGAACCCGGCCGCTTTTCATGGTGGATTGTCGCTCGTTCCTGTGACAGGTGGCGCTGGTCTGCTGCCGTATTTCGGGCAAGTTTAAAGCCACCATTTTTGGTCTGATGATACTTCCATATTGGACCAATAATGGCTAGCAATAAAGTCCGTATAACACTGCTGACGCAGCTATAAAATGGGCCCATAATTGAACGGGTGTCTCTTAAAAGTGGCTAGAAGCGTAGCAAAATTAGAAAAACCGAAAAAGTGAAATAATGCAGTAGACAATATTTTCTTACATTATAGGCCTAACGCAAAGTTTCACAGCAAAACGACGAGAAAAGTATTCTAACAATGTTATACCACACGCATATGGTTCTCGTGGATTCCGAACAATGAACCATTGTTAGAACGCCATTGTCGGCAGGCCAACAATGAAATAAGGAAAGTTAGTCGAAGGAAAAGTTTTATTGTTGTGTGAAGGGGTATTTCGAGGGCCTTAGGGCTTCGGGCAGATGACCAGGAGTGGTTAACGCTCGTTAAACCCTTTAACCTTTATTTCGAAATCAAACTCGAATGCAACGACACAAGCAAATTTATATTATAGCTTGTTTTTAATATTTATTCATACTTACGAGTAAAATAACCAAACCAATTTATGAGTAATATTTCATTGTTATTCGTACACATTTCATGTTAATTTATTTGCATTTGAAATACGGTAACATAACACAACAAAATAAAAAATATATATATCTAACGTAATTTAACACGTCTACAACCACCCAACACTTATAAATTCGACACCAATTCTGCTTGTAAATGTCGACCAATTCTGCTTAAAAACGAAAACAAATTATTTGGTAGATAGCTCTCACCCTACCCGATGAAAGTTGCCTTTGTCATATTTTTGTTTATTTTTAATTTGTTTGTGTAGTGTAATTGTTTGTTATTCCTACACATTTTACGTTAATTTGGTGGATAGCTGTTACCCTACCCGATGAAGGATGCCTCCCAGAGAGGCCTAATGCTAGCCGTGCTGACACAATCATGTGCCATATTATTATTTTTTTTTTTAATTTGGTGGATAGCTCTCACCCTACCCAATGAAGGCAGTTGTCTCCCACAGAAGCCTATAATGTTAGTCATGCTGACACAACAGTCTGTCATATTTTGATTATTTTAAATTGTTGTTAACATTTGAAGTCATCGTCATGGTCGTATTCTTCATTATTTTTAAATTATTTGATTACATGTTTATTTATCAGTAATGGAGCCCATTTGGCTCTCCGTCCGGTAATTACACGTTTATTGTCTAACCGTATCACTGTTCAAGACTCCGAAAGCATCCGTCAGCGCACAACGACGAATAACACACTTAGCAACAAAGGTTCTCTGTTTTTATCTCTTGATTTTTACTCGATTCCGAAGTACCCCATCACCGTTCATACCGCGGAAACTCAACGCCGAATAGCCCCTTCACCG
>JAHWFP010115526.1:0-10579 GCA_023313725.1 Lithobius niger | reverse complement strand
ATTCAACCAAAGAAAGGCCGCCAAGGTCAGTCCTATTAGCCAAGCTAATCGCACCCAATCAGACTTTGGACGTTAAATGAAAACTTGAAGATTGCTACAGCGAGTAGCAATCTTCAAGTTTTCATTTAACTTTCGAACTATTACTCGGTGCGATTAACTTGGCTGATAGGATTGACTTTGGTAGCCTTTCATTGGTTGAATAATATCGCTACCTTCAAAGGCCGATCGTTTTGGGAAACTTGGTGGGTTTTTCTACCAATTTTGGTTTTGGGTGGAATGCGGATACTTCTGTGGTGGAGTATGTGTCAAGACTTACTGGTAGGTTTTACAAGACAAATTGCTCAGGGTAGAAAGCTAGAGCTAACACAAAAACCTACCATAACAAGAAGCAAGGTAGGATTGTTAAACATAAAGAGAAGAAAGTTGAGGGAATTGGTGGTGAATTATCAACATGGGAGGGCTTTCTGAATGATCCAGTAATACCAGACGACGACATCAAACTGGGAAAGGGCACAGGTCACCTGAGCGAGGAACAGAAGAGGAAATTCAAGGTAGTATTTTTTTTACTCTACACCTGGCTAGACTAACACAATCGTATTTCATGTCATGGCAACACATCACAATCCATTACAATGGCTGCAAACACAAAAAGACATCAAGCCCAGATTGCCGAGGTGGAGTCTTAGCCTTCAATCGTAGGATTTTGACATCATACATAAAATGAGACAGACCAAGAGACTGACAGCCTGAACAGGTTTTTTGAAGAATGCGATTAGATTTCGTAAGATTACCATGCCCATCTTTTTATGTAAATATTTTATCATTCTGCATTTGAATATTATTGGGTAAAAGTTCCACTCAACACAATGGTATTCTAGTACCTTACTCCACTTTGCTTTAATGGTGTCACTAGGCCTGTTTAACCTAATCTACTGCACTTATCTACGAGATGTCACATTAATCCTTTTGCACTGCTTGCCATCCAATTCATTTGCCCTTTAATTACGTCATTAGGGAACCAACAGACTCCTGCAAGCTTTATATTTTATTGCACAAGGTAATCCAGGTTGTTGCAAACTCTGGGAGACGGAACAAACGTTTGTTGTGTGACTTAGATCTTTAAAGGCCAATTAAATGTTGTGGCCGTTTCATTTTGATTGGCTTTCTGAGTATCGGCCACTTTCTCGCAAGATTTCGTTTGGCCAATCGGCAATCACCTAGTCTGGAGACCCTGGATTTTTGGATACTTTAACATTTTACGGTCCAGAGCATTAAAGCAGAGATGTAGTCTCGCTCTCAATTTCCCTTGATGAGGGTTGTGCCAGTAAATCGGCTCAACATGCAAGAGAAGTATTTTCCTTTCTTCGGAGCCGAAGTGATGGCAGCAGTTTTGGGAAGTTGGGCAACGGCGCCATACGCTTGTGGCGCAGACGTAGGCTAATAGCAACCTGATAACAGTGCTGGCAGCGGTTGGAACAGTAATCACGAACCCTCTTGCACCATACTACTCTATTTTTCCAAACTGCGTAGGCTTACAGGTGGCGATATATTCCAGCTACCTCAAAGATGTGACGAAGATCACCAAGGGGCAGCAAGGTAGGCATGGTTAACGACAAAACCAGAGGGGTACCTTGCATTTTTACGACATGTCCTTCCCAATCAACCATCTCAACTTGAGGTTAAAATAAAGCATCATTTTTGTATCATTAATAATAATTTTATTAATCAGTTTTTTTTTCTTTTTCAGTACTATGCACACTTGACAAACAATTGTCAAAGTTTTTGAACTGAGCTTCAGGCAGCTTAAATACTGCCAACCAAACATCTAGATTTTACCATCGTTGACAATTTACATTATTCAAATTAAGTGGTAAACCTAAAATATCACCACAAAATGAAAAATAATACCAAATTACTTAAAAATTCAATTGTTGAGTTTTAAAAACAAAACAAATATAAAACTAGTTACGAAATATTACAAAGCAAAACCTATAATCTAACAAAAAAATAAGTTATCTTATACAAATTCTGCCTACAATGGCTTTAAAAAAGTTGGCAAATAGTGTAGAAAACTACACCTGGAGCAAATACAGAAATTGTAAAAACATATAGTTACGGATTGCATGTACAGTTGCCCTTGTTTCGACAAGACTAGCATATTTCATAACTTAATTATCTCAGGGCAGTGGTAAATATGGCTACATATCAGTACAAGACACTATGCTATTGTGATTTGTGATTGTATCGTGTATGACGGATCACTTTTCTTAATGCAGGAACATTAAATTTGTGATTTACGTATCATGGTCCATGTATGGTATAAAACTTAGGTATGTTGGTAATGTTACAACAAAGAAATGCTACATGACATGGCAGACATAACTAAAGATACCAGTCCTTTAAGGATCCACTAAGGTCTTAGTTATGTCTTGGTGAGGTTGTACTGATACTATTGATATCTGGGGACTGATACCGAGTGGACGATCTAGCAAGAGCCTCACTATTCTACTCGCACTGTCTGCAATTTTGTCTGTTCCATAATGCACATTTAGTTCTATTTGACAACAAAATTGGCAAACACGAACCAACTGACAGTTCTGCTTAAAAATTGGTGCGTAGATAGGTTATAAGGTGATAATCAGACTGCACGGACAGATATTTTTTTTTTAAACAAATTGTTTAAATATTACAAACACAGTACAACTTCGATTATCCGAACTAACCGGGACCGAAGGGTGTTCGGATAATCGAAAGTTTGGATAATCCAATTTCCATGCAAAATCAAAGAGGAAAACTTTTTTGTTTACTCAGTTTTAGTGTTCGCGAACTATGCTTGATTGTATAAGTCTACTGAAAAATATTTCCCGAAATGATTACAGGAACATAAATAAAGCAAAGTCAATACTTATTTCTTCTCTATAATACGGCAAATTTCTGAATATTTTGTAAAATTGGGAGTTCGAATAATAGGGCGTTTGGATAATCGATGTTCTAATGTAAAATCAATTTACATAAATTCTATCAATTTTGACATCAAGCCTATTGCTAGTGTAGGCATGCTCAGCCATTCGTTATTACGCTGTTGCACTCAATAACTTCTTAATTTTTACCTAAGAAATTCACAAACAGTGCCGCACGTGGACTCAGGTTTTTCTGTTTGAACTTATGAACAGTGTGGAGTAATAAGATTTCACACCAACGGAAAGCTGGTGAACAAAAAATAGCTTTAAATGGTTTATTAAAGGTCCATCCTTCAAACTAGTGCATGGCATAAACTTTTAAAATTTTAAAGCTACACCGATTTTTGACAAGGAAAAAAACAAAGATGATATTTGTTTAATCGTGTCGTGAATTTGTCCTTCTGTACAAAATTATATGAATAAAACCAAGAAGGATGAAATAAATTAGTGCTCATAAAAAAATAAACTCTCTTTCACAATTCTTAAAAAAAAAAAAGGCCTAAAAATTGTATTCGGCCTTTTTCTTGAAACAGCATTATTATAAAGCAAATACACAGGTTCATGAATAGTTTTACCGTAAATGTTCTACAGTGTATTAATAAACATGAATCCAACTGGGGCCAGGCTCCATTTGCCCACATGAATGAGCCGGAACTCAAATTCTAGGTGGGTGGGAATTTTGTTAAAGAGTTTAAAAAAAAAGCAGGCCCTTCAGACATCCAAATGGCCCGTAAGAAACGTTTTCAAGTTCATGAAGGAGCTTCACTGAATTATTGCACTTCTGGTACTTTACTTAAATGCACCAAAAGTGTTCCAGTTTTCTTTAAAGACTTTTCTGGAACACTTTGGCACTGCGTAACAAAACGTAAGTGGATATGAATAACAACCAAAGTTAATTAAATGTATTGAAGTAACAGATATTAGCTGCTCACAATGTTGGCTTCATTAAATGTATTGGTTTCCTCCGAAAATTATGTAATGGCCAGGTCCCAACTGAGGCCGGTCTCTAATAATGGCTTGGCTAGAATGATTCAATTTTTAACTAAACTTAAACGATCCAGCTATTTATAGAGCAAAACGTAACTGCTTCGTAGAAAACTGGATACTAAGAATACGTTCGCATAAGTATAACTGCAACCAAAAACCGTTTGAACTAAGCTCCGACAATAGTTAATGTAAAGAATTAAAAATTCTAGCTAATGTAAATGTTAATGCGTGCTAGTGTAAAGCTAATGCTAATGTAAAGAATTCAAAACTCAAGGTTAACTTAAATGCAGGAACCATCACAGCCCACCCACCCACAAAAATCCTGCATCAATGAGCTCAACCCAACCAGCGCTTCATATTAGTAATTGTCGACAAGACATTTAACAGAAGTATCCATTCAGATTATACTTTGCTGCATATCACCTACTAAACAATTATGATTGGATGGCGTTAAAGACAACAAAATTAAATGGGCTACTTGCTAACTAAAATTACGTCGTCACGTGAATAACAGACAGTTTTAATTTATACATTGAAAGAATTCAATGACTAAAAACGAGTTTGTTGGTCATTGCTTTAAAAAATTATATAACTTTCTTAATCCAATGTGCTTCATCCTTTATGGTGGAATCCATGATGAAAGCCATCAAAGTAAAGAGTGTCCCTTCATGCAAATTATTCTTCGCAATATTTATCAGTCTAGAGCAAATACATGAAAACAAATCGCACCAGTCCCCATGTATGAACACCACCAATCAGTAAAGCTGGAGCATGCCTTTAAGGCTAAATATTGTAAGGATTATCTAGGAAGAAGTTTTGCTTTAATGAAGCTGCACCACTACTGTGGATTACACACATGTCAAAATGAATGCCTAATGCCGTGCACTGTCGATAACCAAAAGGAATAAGTTGATGTACTTTTAAACAATTCTTCAATATTGGCGAAACAGAAAACAACTGTACAATCTATTCCAAATCAATGCAATCTTTGTCATTAACACATTATTATTATACATATATATATATATCAATAAATTAATATGAAATGAAGTATACTGTATCATTATTTAAGACAATGAAACAACTTGTCAGACAAAATGTCTTTCAGCTTTCGTTCTATATACAGTAGACACTTCTCTACACTTGCACATGCTTCAGGAGCGTACAATTATTTTTAAATCTTAATTTGTGCTCATAATTAACCAAAATGTAGCTTTATCAGATAGCCAAAGTTGTTTTATTTTTGGATCCCAGTGGTCCCTCGTTATAATAAAAAAAATCCAACATATAGTGACGTGTGGCATTGTTTCGTAGATTCAAAAAGAAAAAAAAAACCTTTTAAGGCCATGGGGAAAAAAATGTTTTGATTCTTGGGCATTTTTTTTTATACAAGTCCAAATAATCACCCGGTGGCCATGCTTCCATTTTTATTTTTTATCTCAGTTTGAAACTAAGAAACTTAGTATCTTAAATTGTTTTCTTGCCTTCAGAATGTGAAGGTAAATTTCTACTTTAGTTCAAACTACAACTTAACCTGATACTTGCTGTATGTGCAAGAAAGTTCATCTCTCTTGCAAATTTTTCGTAAGCAAACTTTTGCGGGTTACTTTTTTTTTTAATTTAGCTTAAAACAGTCACCAGCCAGAGCCCGACAATCGACAAATTTTATTTGCGTGGCCTAACAGGAGTTTGACTCTTTTTAATTTCGGGACCTTTCGTCAACTGTAAAACGTCAGCTGTAAAATTATGCAAATGCTAAAGCAAGTGTTAAAGCATGCACACAAAATAATATGCTAGTTATGTCCTGCACTACGTCGAATGTTCGAAACCCTGAAGAAGACAGAACACTAAGCATATGTTATAAGGGATCGTCGTAAAATTTAAATATTTCATTTCATGACAGTCTTTCAAACATGTCAAATTTACAAGTCAGAATTCGCAACCTGACATTAACAATATTCCCAAAGAACTTCAAACTTAATGTGGCACGCATTCTCTCACAAACAGGGCTCAAAAATCTATCTTGCATACAGTCTCTGTAAATTTAAATGTTACACCAGTCTTGCTTCCATTTATTTTAAATAAAACAAACAATATGGTATCTTATTTCCACATTTACACAAGTACGCAATAAATAATACTGTTCAAAAATCGACTTTAGAAAAGAAACTTTTTTAAGCATTATTCCGCTTTTTTTTCAATTTAGTAGAGCTGCACAAACGTGGGTTTAACTTGTAATTATTTTATCTGAAATATAATACATTAAGAGAAAAAATGTGTAATGTTTACAACTGATCCACGCAAACATTAGGTGTTTTGTACTACTTGGACAAGAGCTGGTGATGTTTCTTTTTAATTACTTCACTTCTTTGAGCATTACGTCATCCGAAGCAAACTAATCTTTGTGAAGATGGACTGGCTCAAGATAGAACCTTACTGGACACTTCAAAAGCCGCAAAAGGTGGTAGGGCTACTTACAGCAACTGAAGAAATGCATAGAATTTTCTTTACTACAAATATTGTGTCTAAAATTAGTTGCTTCGGCTGAAGTGCAATCAATGTATGGTAATCAATGTTGCTTTGTAGAATGCCATTTTGGTAGCTACTGGAGGTTACTCGCAGTGTTACATAAAAGATTTTTACTTGCACTATGTAATGCAGTGTGATAAAGTTGGCTGGCAGTTTCTTATTTACAATCTGTTGTTACCTTTACAATTTCTTACCTAAAATGCTAACATTATGGCATATCGTTTACAGGAATTTGCATTAAGTGCAATTATGAACTTGTCCTTACTTTGTATTAAAAATTGTTCTGCACAAATTGACAACACAGCTGTCATAAAAAATCATAATTTAACTTACGTGATGTTATATTAAGACCTAACAAATAAAATTACTTGCAATAAAACAACGGATTAGTTTTCGGCAATAATTTAAGACCTTATGAATCCATGTCTTCCTAACGTAATGCAACTTGACCAAATTGCAAAGCTGGCAACAAAACAGAATAAAAATTGCAAAATAGTGAACTCTACGACATCCGCAACTAAAATAGATCTTTTACGACAAGACCGTTGCTACTGAATCTAAATCAGAACATTGGATTACTACAGAGCTATTAGCAAGTCTTAGTAAAAATTGACCTAATGAATTGTGAAAATTAGAAGAGAGCTCTGCTTACCTAACACCAATTCCAAACCCTCTGCATGCAACACATGAACCACAAAGTGCATTCACGTACATTGTACACCAATAAGTGTTCTATCATAGCCTACAATGGTCAAGAAATGTGAATCAGTGGTGTTTAACGTGATCCTAAATATCTTTCAAACTTCTTGAGAATGTTTCGCACTTAAAATAGCTTTGGGATAAAATTTAATTCATTTGTACGATTTGCAGTACGCATGTCAGCTTCGTATTACAAAGTCAAATTGTCCCCCCCTCCGCCCCAAAGGACCAATGCCATGTGCTGTTCTGTTCGTCTGTTATACGACAAGATACTCCCCACTTCTCAACGAAACTTTATTATGCAACACCGTAGCTGCCATCTTGGCACAGCGCTATCTAGGCTGAGCCCAGCATAAAAGCAAGATTCATGCGGTTTAATACAAATAATTGTGGCACATAAATACTAATTAAACACTGCAACTTCAGGGGTTCTGTTAAAAGGGACCAATAATCCCTTGTAACAGGAAAGACCCGAAACTGTGACCTATCATCGTTGCAACCGTTGATTAGTTTTGACGTTTAGGTGCTAAATTGAATGCTTCAGCAACAAACACAGTCAGATAATCAAAACAGAACTTATTGTACTATAAAGTTACATGACACTGCATTTGCGTTGTCGGCGCTTTTGAGGCTCTGGCCGTAACACTGCTCGCACAGCTTCATCAAACACCTGCAACAAAGAAAAAAGACATTAGCCAAATCAATACAAAAGGAAGCCCCAAGGAGAATTCAGGGGTCGAAATAACCAGGAGCAAAGTGCAATTTGCACTCCAGAATCACCAATTTGCACCTCAAACTTACATGCTGGAGTGCAATATTTGCACTCCGCAGCGCAACACGTGTACAGTTAGTGTTAAGTACTGTTGATGGATGAGCAATGCTTGACAAAGTGCAAAAATGTTGTGCACAGATTAAAAATAATTCTGTTATTCTCTGTCAGCACAGCAGAAGTTAAACGGAGAATTTCATGTGCCAAAGGAATTATGGGAGACTGGCGCTGCAAGTTAGTAAGTTACTCTTGCATTGGTGACCTACTTCGAATCACTTTCAACGAAACAAATACAGCTGACCATTATGCTGAACCAGCAATAACTAGGTGGGCAAATGTTGGGGAAAAGGTCATAAGGTTTTAACATCTGGTTGGCATGAATTGAATTTTTTTTGGGAGGGGGGGGGGGGTAGGTACATTTACTGCATTTCAAGTTGGTGTTCTGCACTCCAGGGTTAGTTCTGGAGTGCAAATTTTGCACCTGGTCCAAAATTTTAAAATCAGACCCCTGAGAATTATACTATTTAAATTCAACTTCTACAATGAAAAACAGCTACCCAAACTTAGCTGCCAGTAGGGACGATACTAGAATAATTTTACTGGGGAGACGGCAATGGAGCAGCAATTTTAGCCCTGGGGAAGGTTTGCTTCTCCCCCACCCCCCCCAAAAAAGTTAAATAACAACCTTGTGATGCTTTTTCTCACACCCAACGTTCGTAACTGTTTTCCACCCAATTTTTTCCGGAATATTTTTATATCCAGCGGGAAAAAAAGATTCCGATTTTACAACGCTCACAGTAACTACTAGGGTCTATTGATGTGACCATAAGTCTTTCCTGTTGCTATGAAGAACCGAATGTATTTCGAAAAACGTCATTGTTGATCATACTGTGAAACTACCAAATTGAAAAAAGTTTGCTATCAAAAAAGTTTGCACACTTTCACAACTAAGAGATACACCTTTCCCGCAAAGACTACTTACTACTTCATTCGCAACTCCGACAACTTGCAGATTTAAATTCGAGCGCCACCATATCCACCCGTTTTGCAGGGCTGCATCACTGGTTTCTCACCCAAGCCCCACTGTTGGTCTAGGTATCTGCTGAGTTCCTTGTTGACCAGTTGCAGCACTCTTGGATGTGCTGGGCCCTTGATATTTTTTAAGAATCTGTCATTTTGGTCTTGATGTTGAATTGCTATTGATTCTGAACATCTTAGATGTTTGTTGTCTCGCCTAGAATTCGATTTAAAAAGAGTTCTGGTTTCTTTCCAATTTGTTTCGTGTCCTTGCAGTGGACTGCGATGCCGTTATCTTCCTTCCCGTTTCTGACTTTGGACATGTGTTGTGCATCCCTCATTCTTAACCCTTTTCTGGTTTCTCCTATATATACTACACCACAGTCACTGCAAGGTATTCGACACACGGCTTCTCTGGTGTTTTTTACTCCTCTGTCATCTCAGCTTCATTTCTCGTTTTTTTTTTTGTATGTTTTTCGTCTTCCTGCTTCATTCTTTTTCGGATTTGCTTTGATATACACTTCTGTAGTCCATCAACACTTTTTCAAATACATGACAAATCCTTGTTTTTTCAAAACTTTAGGAATCCAATCTGTTACTCCCTCGAGGGTAGTCACGGCTACTCTTGGTTGATCGTTTTTCTTTTCGATCATTTCTTTTACTTTTCACCTTTTTCTCTCATTCTGTACCATAGCCCATGCTTTCTTCTTTAATCTATGTAACAATCTGGCCGGGAAGCCCAGTTTTAAATATTTCATTTTCGCTTTCTCAAGATGAGGGTTTGCTATTTCACTGCTACTCGAGTTTCGAATCAAGCGCACAAATTCATTTTGTGCCAATACATTTAGCTGCTGCTTTAGACGGCCAGAGGTAACAGGATTGCTCGATCTGTAGCCATCGGCCTAACGTACGGCTCAAATTCAACACAGCTTCCTTTCAGCCTTACCTTCTTCCTCTTCAGCTTTACGTTGAGATAGGCCAATTCACCTCCTGCCATTTCTTTCTCTGCCGTAACTTGGATAGCTCCACTGAAGTTGTTTACCTTTTCATGCAGTTCTTCGAATCTTGACCTCTTGACGGCTAACAAGACATCGTTCACAAACCTAACCCAGAATTTAACTTCCATACCACAATGCAGGACCATCTCATCTATGTGTTGTACTACCATTTCAGCAATTATTGGCGAGCTTTAGTAGCTCATGGAGACTCCTCCAACCTGTCAATAGGTTTTCCCATTGAATTGGACAGAAATGGAAGCCAACAAAACTTTAAGCATGACTGTCTTTTTTGTAAACATCTCTCGGCACTTTCCATCGCTTATGTGAGAGGGATGATATCTCAAGGATGATATCTCAAGGATGATATCTCAATGATGATATCTCAAGGATCAAGCTTGGAAATAGCTTGACCACATCAAAAGAGACAAGGAGTTCATCTTCGTCAATCTTTAACTTTTCAACCTTCTCAAGCAAATCACTCTTTTATTTCAATCTACACTCCCGGCCAACATTCTTTTTTCATTCACTGAGCAACTTCCTGGTCCAACTTCCGAAGCTGAAATGAGAGGAGTAAAAAACACCAGGAACGCCATGTATCGAATACCTTTCAGTGACTGTGA
>JAHWFP010115520.1:0-22394 GCA_023313725.1 Lithobius niger | reverse complement strand
TCCTCCGTGTTGTGTGAGCAGATCGGGTCGCACCGGAAGTGGGATTGGGTCCTCTCGTTTTATTTCCATCAACTCTACAAACCATGGAGACTATAAAGGAGAGCCTAGTATCGGAGGGATTCTCACATGGAGTAGCAGACCGAATGCTCCATTGCCATAGGGAATCAACACTCAAGATCTATGAAAGTAAATGGAAACGATGGAGAGGCTGGTGTCATAAACACAGGATTGACGCTTGTGACCCTACCACCCAACAAATCGCACGATTTCTGGAATCCCTCTTCGTCAAGGGCTTATCCCCTATTGCAATAAAAGGATATAGGGCCGTGCTAAATTCGGTGTTGGCAATAATGGGGAAAAATGACAGGACCCTGAACGTCGCAATATCCAGACTTGTCCGCGCGTTTGGGATACAAAGACCGAGGGTGAAGAAGATCCTGCCGGACTGGGACCTCCCCCGAGTCCTCCGGCACTTGTCGGGCAGTTCTTACGAGCCAATGGGACAAGCTCCCCTCCTACTGAAAACTCAGAAAGCGGTCATCCTACTAGCCTTGGCAACAGCAGCCAGACAGTCCGAAATAGCGGCCTTTGCCAGAGATCGTGATTATCTACGACATTCACCAAGCTGGTCGACCATTTCGTTCCAACACCCACCAGAATTTCGAGAAAAAACCCCAAAACCGGACGAAATACCAGTGGCAGTGGTGGTAAAAGCATTGACACCGTTTCTAAGCGGCGACGATGAAGATAGTCCAATGCCTAGTCAGGGCCTTGAAACACTATCTCCACGCCACGAGACACCTTGAAAGGGAACCCACGGCACCGAAATCAGGCGACACCGTAAAGAGAAGCTGGAACCCACTGTTCTTCAAAGTGAACCAACAGACAGGAACTCCGTCAGCAGAACTAGTAAGCCCATCAATGGTGGCAAAGTGGATATGCCAAGTTATAGAGAGGGCTTACGGGGAGACAGGGGAAGAAAGGGACAGACCCGTTTCAGTGAAAGCACACGAACTGCGAGCGTTAGCTTCCTCATGGGCGTTCGCTGCAGGAACCCCTCTGGGAGAAGTAATGAACGCATGCTCATGGAAAAGTAGAACAACGTTTATAGCCCACTATTTCGGGGATAACCAAAATGTGCTCAACCAAGAGCGGGGCAAGGGACACGTCGTGGCCGGAACAATTTTTCAGGACAAACCTGGATCCCACTGACTCCAGATTACCCAGGTAAGACTAAGTAAGGAGGATGAAATAACACTGAACGGGCGTAACAGGTAGTGAGATCCCCATAAGATGCGCTCGGGTTCGTCAAGCCCACGGTAAAGTTGGACAAAGACAGCACATAAAAGGTAAGTATTTTATGATTCACGTAAAAACGTAATTTTAAAGGTAAAATTAGTTTTTACTTAATCCTAAAATACTTACCTTGAACCCGCCCACCTCCCACTTGACGAACCGAAAGGTAAAATTGGAAGTGAGGAGGAAGTGGTGAGCGCGCCTAGCGGCGACTAGCGCCACCACGAGGGAGGGAGCGCAACTTATGGGAAGCCAGAATTTAAGCTTAAATTTGGGAAATTTGGACGCGGACCTATTTTAGGGACAAAATAGCACATAAAAGGTAAGTATTTTAGGATTAAGTAAAAACTAATTTTACCTTTAAAATTACGTTTTTAGTGAGACTACACTCTACTAAAATGCTTTCTATAAAATTATAGACATCAGTAACAACTGTTTGCTAACAGGAATGGATACACAACATAGGTAGCGAATTGCAGCTTTTCTCATTTCAGATATTTTGGCCAAAGATTTTATTTTTCGACTCAGTTTCCCTTAAGCTACAACATATATATACGTTGTTACTCTATTTACATACTAGTTAAAGGTTAAATATCAGATTCCTGAGCAGGGAATTTTACCCACAACATTTGAAACCAGAAGGTAAAGTCCTACTGTTAAGCCATACGGGATTGGCCTGGGTTCAATTCCCCTCACATGCATTCTGACATTTCAGTGCAAAAGCTTCTGGGTTTTCTCCATAACTGCTTTGCTTGTCAGTCTGACCGATCATAAGTTGTAGTTTCTCGTCACTTCATCTTGGATGTGTGATCCCTTGTACACGCATAGATTCTTCACGGTGAACTTCACGGTCACGTTCGTGTTGTCATTCGTGTCAACAACTCGGTAAACACTGATTTTTATGGCCCTGTGTGGTCTAGATCATGCCCTCCAAACCGGCTACTTGTGTTACTACTTCCAATATATTTTCGTAAGGCCATCTGATAGTTTCATTCCCTCCTCCCCCCTCGTATCTCTTACATTGATTGACTCCCGTAGTCGTGTTTTGAAGATGGAAATATTGAGGCATGATTACCAGTGATGTGTGGGTAGGGCTTTTTCTTCAGAATACAGTAAAACCTCAGTTATCCGTACCCCGATTATCCGAACACCCTGATTATCCGAACTGCCCTTGGCCAAGAAAACGGCAAATGCCGAGTAGGCCTCAAGAAAATATCAATACTTGCTGAACCCAGGCAATCTTGGAATGCTAACAGCCACTGGTTGTTCTTCCACAGTATTTTTTTTACCAACTCCGAAATCATTTTTTTAAATATTTTTATTACCGTGCAAGTAAAGTTGTTATATGGCCTCAAATATTGTCGATAGCGCTCCCGCAATCTGTAGCGATCCGTCATCGTTTTCTCCTAGCCGGCCATTCACAAAGAACGCGCTCACGCCTAGTTCTAATGAGGCGACTTTGACTCGCTTCACGTGACGTCACATTATGACTGGCCCCAATACCACGTGCCACAAATGATGCTTGCTTAATGAATCAGCCTCCGTTCGCTTGAACCAAGTGCTATTTTCATCACACAGAAGCAATTTCACTTTAGTTTTGACGACGTAAATATACTAATTAAAGTATAAATATATATTATGATTAGGCCTATCGCAAGAATTACTGCCTATTTATGCCTATTCAACGTTGATCGTTTGTAGGGATTTTATTTTTATTTTTTATTTTTTTATTTACGGTACAGTACCATTTTAGTTTAATCGATTAATGCTATTAAACTATTTATTAGCAAAATAGTTTAATCGCAATCAATTACTTAACTGAATGGCAATCTTGAAAATATAAATAAAGGTTGTTTATAGGTAAATAATACCGGATTTGCCCGTAATTTTTTCTTTGCATGCGGTACGGCTGGTTTATTAACATTAATCGGATTATCCGAACTACCCTTGGTCCTAATTAGTTCGTATAATCAAGGTTTTACTGTACCATGATGTGCTAATGAAATCCTGTGATTGTTGCCAACTATTGCTAAGTTGAGTCCCTCGAATAATAATTTATTGTAATCTGTGTTTGCAGTAAAGCCAAGTAAAAAAAGAAAGCAGGAGGAAGAAGTTTTCAAAGTCACAGATTACCTAAACAAAGAGGTTGGTGGTTTTTTTTTAATAATTCTCTGCCAAAATATAGTATAGTAATAACTTCACTGCATAAAATCGAGGAATTTTTTCCTTTTTTTAGGACTCTGAGCAGTAATAATTATGTTATCAAATCTTGATTAAGGCTACAAAACTTTTTTTTTGTTACCACGTTAAGGAACTAGTAAAGTTAAAGTCGAAAAGCAAACCAAATAGCCAGGATTTACCATCTGAAGGAGCTGCGTGTCCTCCTGAAGTTGAAGAAAAATCTTGTCGCCAACCAAACTTGTTGACTGGTGGTATTATGAGGTCTTACCAGATTGCTGGATTTGAGTGGTTAAAGGTAAATGGATAGCCAGGTTACATAGTGCTAAATGTCTGTATTTTATCTTTTTCTGATGTTAAGCAGCGTGTTTCGTGTTTCATTTGTATTTTGTTTTTAATTTTTAAAGCGGTGTTTGTAACAATACTTTTTTTTTCAGTTTTTTTTTTAAGGTTGTATGTCTTAATACTGTTGTTTTTTTGGTGTTTTTTTTTTGGCGTAATGTTACAAAATTTGGCGTTTTAGTGTATTATGTAAATTTTTTTGACGGAGCATTCACAAATTACGTAATACTTGTTTCCTTTCAATCTAGACCCATCCCTACCTGAAAATACATACATTATCGTCTTCCCTACCCCCAATTTTATACTTTTTTTATGAATTCTTTTTTATAAGCTGTATATAGTACCTAGGGACAAATTACCAGCAATTTTGAAAAAACAATTTTAAGTCATAATCAGAAGTTAGAAAAATAGTTTTGTTAAAAAAAATTTGCTAAGTAACTTGGAAAAAATTAGAGAAACATAATTTTGCGAAAATTAGTGTGTTATGTAACTCTTTCGTCGTACTTCCCCCTCCAGGTGTTACGTAATTTGTGAACGCTCCCCGAGAGGTATCCAGTGTGGGAGTCCGGATAGACAATAGAAGTTTTACAATATAGTTGAGCCAAAGTACATTATTTTTTTTTTGTTTAGGTCTGTTGTCAGAATTTGAAAGTTGTTTGGAAAATTCTTCTTACAACATAGTTTTGTTGAGTGCCAAATAATTAATTAGCAGTGTGATTTGTAAATTAACAAATGCCTAATCCTCACAACCTTTTGGATAACAGCAAAATCTTGCCTTTTCTTTTGTGTGTAGGTACTGTACGAAAACGGGGTCAATGGGATCTTGGCAGATGAAATGGGTCTAGGGAAGACAATCCAGTGTATCGCTCTGTTTGCGCATCTAATAGAGATGGGTGTTCCGGGCCCTTATCTGATTGGTGCTCCTCTCTCAACATTA
Organism: Lithobius niger; assembly: GCA_023313725.1. Taxonomy (NCBI): domain Eukaryota; kingdom Metazoa; phylum Arthropoda; class Chilopoda; order Lithobiomorpha; family Lithobiidae; genus Lithobius; species Lithobius niger. The sequence goes on along the minus strand of JAHWFP010115520.1, from coordinate 17,641 downwards.
CCAAACTGGGTGGCAGAATTCCAAAGGTTTACACCAACTGTAAGTATTTTGTAAGGCTTTTCATTTTCTGTTTAGGTACTGTCATATTGATGCAGTCTTAGTGATAAACTATGATTCCGCACATTATTTTAATGATAGCCTATCACTTCTGGTCTAAACTTTAGTTTTAACTTTTAACCCGTACATAGTTATTTCTTTTACAGGCTTGTGTGACAGACTTTGATATTTGCGGATCAAAATTTGTATTAAAAATCGGAATATTGGTCCGGCACTAAACAAAATATTTTCTTCCGATTTGGGACTAATTTTAACATTCCACTACAGTAAAACCTCTTTAATACGAACTTTAAGGGGAATGATAAAAATGTTCTTATTAACCGTAGTTCTTATTAAACGGACGAGAGAAATTGGACTGCAACTTAAAAAAAAAATGTAGCCTACCGGTATACGGTATTTTCTTTTCATTCGTCCTTGACCTTCCTGCTTGTGCAAACGGACAAAACTCTTATCACATCCCAAGATGGAGTCAACTAGCGATTGATGTTTTGCGTGAAATGAAATGAAATTCAAGGGGGAGGAAAAAGAAACCGTTACGAACAGCAAATTCGTAAAAATAAGCTACAATTGTAAATATTTGTTCGTCTTATCCGTACTTTCTTATTAACAGAGTTCGTTATAGCCGTATATATTTAGTGGTGACCGAGTAGCTGGCCAACCAAAATCTTGAAAAAAGTTCTTATTAAGCGGGAATTCTTGTTATCCGAGTTCTTATTATCGAGGTTATACTGTATACCACAGGGGTGTGCGATACTATCGAATTTCGATACTGATACCAATACTTTATTGGTATCGGTAGTGGTATCGAATTTTCGGTAGTATCGAAGGTATCGAAAAAGTATTGTTGGTTTAAAGAATACTGCAGGATTAACAGAGTACCGAAGAGGTTTCGAACAGAAAATTCCGAACGAGTGTGTACATCGTTGTAGATCTGTGACCGATAGGACTAACGTTTAGTCCTGTAACAAAAGCAGCAGTTCATTCGTTTTTAATGGACCACCTACCTATTGACTCTTTGTGAGCGTAATCTGCACCAAATAAATCATACAATTCCAAGAAAAATGGTGATTATTGGAACAGATTACGTTACAATTGATTGCTGACTGTTTATGGAAGCCAAGACTTTATTATTATAATGTTGCTGGTCTCTGTTGTTGAGTAGCGATTTGCAACTGAATCATGAGAATCCATCTTGAAATTGAACAGTACAATGCATGATGGGTACTTTTCCGTAAAAATAAAAGTAACCAATTTTGTTTTAAACTTACTTAAAATTTTTAAAAATAAACTGAATCCTTTGTGTAAATAAATTATAAATTTAAAAATATTTTATTTATATTTGTATACGTAAACAAAAAAATAAAAAATTCCGGAAAGCAAATATCTTGAGGCATGTTAGCTTCACTAAGCATTAGCATAGATACTGACAGCAACAATCCTTTGTAACTATCTTGTTTTAAACTCAAATTGAATTTTTTTTTTATTAAACTGGATATGTTTGTGTCATTAAATTACAACTATTAAATTCATATATATTTCATACATAAATTTAATATGATTTTATAAAATATATTTTAAAAATGTACTGTTAGTGAAGAAAACCAGAAAGCCTATTAAAGAAAAAAAACCCATTTGATGCTTAATTACATAATTATAATATAATAATAATGATAATAATATTATATTTTTGTCTGTATTGCTTTATTTGTAATGTCAAATACATAAAAATCTAAGTAAATTCCATGTAGCCTAGTCTGAGTTTATTTTTAAATTTCTATGATGAGCAGTTGTCTGTAAGATACTCTAATTAATATTTTTTTCATTAATGCTATTACGCTTTTATAAAACTTTTAAGATTAATATTCTAACCTAACAAAGAAGTTCAGCTCAGCATTATTGTCATCTGAAATATTTCTGCGAACAGTAATTGTAATGAAGGAATAAAGGAAGCTACAGATAAACTCATTTGAATTTGTTTATTCCTACTGCTTTCTTTAAAAAGGTATCGGTATCAAAAAAGTATCAGTATCGAAAAAGTATCGCGATACTGATACTCAGATTAATAAAGTATATGTATCGGTATTGAATTAAAAAAAAAACGCTATCGCACACCCCTGCGACCATAACCAGCAAATATTTGTTGCAGCTATGTAATGGTCGCCCAAGTTCAGAATTCTTAATTTAAAAAATAAAATTACTCTTAGGATGAAACGAAGCCAATGATTCAAAAAAGGGTGAATGATCTTGGCTAACGTGTCATTGCTATTATTTTAAGAACTAGTCTGTGTTTTCTGTGCTGTTATAATTTATGGATTTTCAAAAATGTTGCGTTGGGTATTTGGCAATAACTGTAAGTATAATATGAAGCAATAAAAATTCATGATTTGTATTAGCTCTTAGCTAACATAACAGCTGCGAAAAGAGTGTTTGGTCCAATTATTGCTAAGTGACACTTATGTTTAGGGATCATAAATTGTCAATTGATAGGGAACTTCAAATTCTGACAAGTAACAGCCTTAGTCGAGGAATAAAAGTCTCGTGTTATACCAGAAAATTGCCTTTATTTGCTAAGCTAACTCTGAACCATATTGTATTTGTTAAATTATTAGATTCCAGCACTGTTGTACCATGGAAGCAAAGATGAAAGAATGGCCCTGCGCAAACTAATAAAGCTCAAGAAAAATGCTAATGGTTTGGCTGTGTACCCTGTTGTCATAACTTCGTATGAAGTACTAATGAAAGATCGTGCCGTCTTGCAGCGCTACTGTTGGAAATACATTGTTTTGGACGAAGGCCACCGCATCAAAAATATGAAATGCCGTCTAGTTAGGTTGGTGTTTAAACGTTTTTTTTAAAAATGACGATCTGTGTAAAAGGATTGGAACTGGAGAACGGTTTTACATCACTGACGTCAATCTTTGAACTCGAAATTGCAAAAGCCTCAACAATTCTTTGTGTGACAAACAAAAAGTTTTGCTTTTTATGCCCCGTGCTGGTTTCTTTTTTCGTAAGGCTGTTCGATACCGGTATTGGGTATCGGGACAGATACTATGGTATCGGTATCTGATCGGAGAGTTCCTATTTCTGCCGATACCTAGGACAGATACCTCGCATAAAACATTTGACTTCAAACTCGTACGAAATTCATGAGCAAGTTAGCTCAAAATTTCATTCTTATCATACCACAATTTGCCATTGTTAGGCTATATAGCATGGAATTTATGGTAGCGTATCCAAATTTAATCCTTATTGCTATTTTTTTTAATTGTCAATACTAAATCATTGAACAGACTTGAACTTTGGTATTCTGTCCACATGGTATCGGATTGTCCGATACTGTTGCTATCGATATCTGAATCAAAAAAGTGGGTATCGGATAGCCTTATTTATTCGTGCATGAATGAAAAAAAAAAGTGTTAGAAAAATTTCCATTTTGAACAAGTAGAGATTTTCACTTGAATCCGAAAACTCTTTCTTTTAATTTTAGCACAGTTGAACCTTCATTACCCGAAATCCGTTTCGAAGAAAATTTTCAGAAAATTGTTGATTTTTAGAATAGGAATTCAAATATGCCCTATTTCTGCTTCTGAAATCATTTCACTACAAAATATTCTTTCAGTACTTTTTTACATTAACACAACATTCACCAATACTCAAACTAATTGAAACTTGAGTTTTATTCACCTGTTTTGCATGTAAATTGGATTACCCGAACTATCCAATTATCCAAATGAGGTGAAACAGGTCCCAATTAGTTCGCAAATTATGGTTGTAAAAACACTCACCATTTTACTTTGAGTGACCGTAAAATTCGACGAAAATGATGTACCCTCAAACTTGAAACGAACCAATTACCAAGGACCCTAATATTTCACGAAAAAAAAATGCCTATTTCATGACACGATTCACGGAGAAAAATTGTATTTTTCACGAAATTTTTCCCCATTACACGAAAATATGCCATTTTTCGATTTTGAAAAAAAAGCTCTAAAACGAAACTCTTTTTTTTTTTCGTTGTGTAGGCCTACAAATAAAATAAAGTTTGGCTGCTGTTGTAGCGTCTGTACAGTAAAATAGACAGAACTTTAAAAATGCACAAAATTGGGCTGGGCTGGACTGACGTATCTGCCGAATGCCGGAAATGCTGCTAACTTCATTTTCGGCCAAAATATCGAAATGAGAAAAGGTCTCTACCTGACATGTTTCGATTTCTGCAAAAATGTCGATCTCATTCTTTTTTTCCTAAGTTAAAAAGCAGAAAATAGGTCATTTTTGGTTAGCGGTAGCGGTCGAACCATTTGGATTGGGCGCCGCCATCTTGGATTCGTTGAAAAGCTGGAATTCCCCTCTATTAGGGCTGTCAACATTTATTCTTGTTGGCCAGTTGGCATTGGCCAATCAAGCGGTTTGTAGTAGGCTGTTTCAGGCTGTTTAAAGCTAACTTTCCAAAGCATTTGAAGATCGCGTTCCCTCATTGGCCGGTTGGTACCACGTGACCGATTTGGCGCGCTTTCATTGGCTGATGCGCGATTTCAACATGGATGCCGCTGATCGCTTCGGATTTCACTGAGCGCTTCTGTTTTTAGTCAAAGGCGTTTTAGTTCCTCGTTGCAAATCACAAGGAAGATGATGTTTCACAGCATTAAAAAATTAAATTAGCAGCCACGATGCAAAGCTAAAACGGAAAAGAGCCTATAAACCTTCACACTATCGCTTATCAGGTGGGAACAACGATTTTTAGCCTAACTAACGCCGACTTTCAGACGCGTTTTGTCAACACGGAGATTTTCAATTTTAGTTCATTACCGCCCGTAATTAAAAAAAAATGGTTCCCCGAAACTCTTAAAACTATTTATCTGATTTTTTCTGTGCACCTTAACGTGCGTGTAGTAAGTTTGAAATAATTGTGTCCAATAGTTTTCGTAAGAAAATATTTCGTTAGTACCTCGCTCCTGGGTGACGAAAGAAAAACAACTCTCTCCACGAAAATTTTTTTTTAACTCACTTGAAATGGTTAGGGAAACTTTCGAAATTTTTCATTTTTTTTTAAAAAACATAAAATTTCACGAATATCACGTTAATATGTAGTTTACACGGACAGCAACGAATTTCACGAAATTACACGATCTATTTTCGCGATGTACTGACACACATCCATGCTGTACACTGAAAAAAAATTGTTTCCAGGCAGCAGATAATAAGCTAATTATTTTACACGATCGTGAAATCGTGAAAAATTAGGGTCCTTACCAATTACCCACTGAACCACCAAATTTTTGTCATTCTGTTGACTAATCGCTAAGGCTGTACCGAACGAGAATTTTTCAGCCGAACCGAACCAAACCGAACAAATCTTAAATAAGCCGAATACCGAACACTTCCGAACCGAACAAAAATGTACCAAACCAATCTATCTTAAACTAAAATGTAGAAGAACTCAGTTCACAGAGATTCATCAAAGCACAAGTTTCTTAACATTGTAATTTTCCCTTATAACTTCTGAACCGTTAGAGCTAGGAACTTGTGGATTGGACCAACGGAAAGCTGGCGAAAAAACCTTCAAAATTGTGTATTCAAACATCAAAATCCATCGATTAGAAGTGGAAATATGTTCGGTTTGGTATTATGCGTTTGAAAGACCGAACACCGAACCGAACCGAACACCCTCTGTTCGGCCATGTTCGGTTCGGTACAGCCTTACTAATCGCACAAAAAGAGTGTCCACCTATCCTCATCAGGCTTTCTGTAAAATTTGTGGGTTATTTTTTTGTCGAATAATCGAGGTTCTACTGTATTTCGTTAAAGTACTGTACTCCTGTCTACAGATGCACCGATGTTGCCATCGGAAATCGGCCTTTTTAGGGTACATCGGTCATCCGATCGGTTTTTGGCAGCAGATTTTAAAACAATGGAAGTCCACAAGTTTAATAAATCATTTTGTTACAGATGAGCCTATAATTCATTCCTTGATGCTAAATTTTGGGCCTGCAGAACTTTAAAATTTTATTTGTGAAACCCTCTTAGTTTGACACCTTGAAAAATGTAACTTTGTTTTATATTATTTTCTTATTTTATTTTCTTAAACATTAGACCACGATATCGGAATTGGATATTGGCTGATGTTCGAACATCGGGATCAGACATTGGAATTGGCACTTTAGCACGTCGGTGCATCCTTACTCTGTCCAATTTACCTAAAGTGACTTATACTCACAGTTTGATCACGCAAAACCAAAAGTCGAAGATCTTCAAAGGTTTTCCCCTCGAAACTTGCGAATTCTCGACAACCTTTACTGGTTGTCTTCGTCAGGCAGTTAAGCCACCGGCACCCACACTCACAATCCTTCCAAACCCAACGAACTTCCAAATTCGGGGTCCACTACCGCAGAAGCTCCAAGCAAGATGGCCGGCCTATCTAGATTCCGGCGCGTGAAGTTTAAAAAGGTTTAAGATTTTGATTGCGGTTTCTGGTGTTATGTGGTTAGTTTAGGTTAGGTTAGGTAAATTTGGGAAAAAACTGACCTTATTTTCGAGAAACAGCGACCTTAATTTACCCTTTACACCAACGGAGATAGTACAACCAACTAGGGGTGTGCGATTTTAATATTTTGGGTTCGATTCGATTTCGATCGATTTTGGGGAAGAACATCTCGATTTCGATTATTATTCGATTTCGAAATTAATTTTTTTTTCTTTTCCGATTTTAAACTTTTTTTTTTCAATTTTTATCAATAAGGGCTAGCCTTGAAAAAGATATTAATTTTCAGTAATTACACTCCTATAAACTAATGTTACTCCAATAAATTGAACTTTGAATTATGTCTTCATTTAATGCGCAAAACTACATTTTGGTTTTAACACACTCCCCCTTTTGAGTAGCACCATCCTTAGATTTTATTTAGTCAAATTAACTTCATATATTGTGCAAGTTTGGCAAATTATTGCCTCTTAGTTGATTGCTAAACTTACACTGGCATGTTGTAAGGCAATGACTACACTATTTTAGCAATGATTAATATGGTACCATGCACAGTTGGCATATAAAACGAAGTTATTACACATTTTTTACTAAAGTTAATGCTTTACTTGATTCAAATTTTTTTGTTAACTTTATTCAGTGTATTTGCTTAAAATTTTTCATAAAATTGAAAATAATTCATCTCGTTACTCGGTGGAAATCTCGTTAATCGGTGGGAATCTCGTTAATCGAATTTTTCGATTTTGATTCTGACGGATTCGATTCGATTTCGACAGCATAATAAAATCGAATCGAATCGAAGGTTTCGATTTTCGCACAGTCCTACAACCAACGTATACAGATCGATGGTGGACGCGCTTGGAGCCGCTGTGGAAGTGGTTCCCAAATTCCTTTGGAAGTTCATTGGGTTTGGAAGGATTGTGAGTGTGGTGCCGGTGGCTTAACTGCCTGACGAAGACAACCAGTAAAGGTTATCTAAAATTCGCAAGTTTCGAGGGGAAAACCTTTGAAGATCTTCGACTTTTGGTTTTGCGTTATCAAACTGTGAGTATAAGTCATGAACTTGAACCAAAGTAGAAATGCTGAGTCGACCGATTTTTCAGTATTCAAAATTACCTAAAGTATCTTGCTACTACTTGCACCGGGCGCTTTCTCATAGGCGAACGCAGCACCTCGCGCTATTTTATCACTGAAAACTGGTACCCGCCGGTAACAGGTTGATAATCTGACTTTTCACAGCAAATAAAAAGGCTTCCATCACCACTTCACCAGTATTCTTAATCTGTAGGCTGGTGGTGAAAGTTATTTTTATTCGCCTTGGAAATTTCATCACTTTTTTCGTAGGGCATGCAATGTGCTTGACGTGCCTGTACTGCTGGCGATTTTTTTTTCTTGTTAGTGCTACCGTGGTCTCGGAATGGGAAAAGGAATTAAATTTGAGAATTGTGGCCACCGCTTAACACCAGGCAATGTGTATGACGAATGTAGAAAATATGATTTCGAAATGGGGACGTGTTCTGTGTGTCAGTTGCGTACTCCGATTGAAATCACAAATTTTCTGAATTCTTGGAATAAGTGTGATCAACAAGAACTACAAGATAGAAAAGAGACATACCTCGATGAGAGATTGTTGCAAGAAGACTTAAGGCCTGCTGATTTTTTGCCTACAAAAACGTCCGGTGCTGATGTGAGTCTCAGTCGATTAAGGTCCCATCTATGACAACTTTCCTTGCATTGTGGTTTCATCACCTGAAATGGGGCTTTAGACACAACCAAGCCTGAGTGGATCATGTAGCTTTTGCGGTGTGTTTTTAATAGGAATAAGGATGCCGCCGGCATGATCTTGGGCAATCACACCTTAAACTCGTGTACGTCGTCTGTGACCAATTGAAAATATTGTCCTCGCTGTCGATCCAAATTTCAGTACTAAAAACAGTATCAGACTAATGTTGGCAAGGTTGAGCTTCAGATTACGAAGGGAGAAGGGTAACACTTTTTAATTTAACCAGTACAAAAAACTTGTTTCTATCAATATTTAGCAAGGTTGCACCGATACCAATGTTACCTATCTAATACCTCGGGGTGTGCGAGCCTTAAAGTTTCGAGTTCGAGTCGAGTTTCCTATCTGCTCAAACTCCACTCGATTTATCCCAACCAAAATCGAATCTGGTAAAAATGTGATAACTTCGCCAATTTTTTACCAATTTTGACGTACAAATATACCAAATTAATCGTCTTGACGAGAGCTTTCCAGTGGTACACATTAGAAGCCAATAACTCAACCTATTTTAAAGTTATATACTAAAAACTGGAGAACTAGTTGTAGACATTGATGCGCACAGTCCATTAAGTAGCATCTTAGTTATTACACTAAAAAACAAATAAAAAGATGCTTGCAAAATAAGTGTGTTCACAAATACTGAAACTTTGCTTGATACTCGATTCTCCTGTTGCAAACTCGGTTCGACACAACTCGAATTAAAATTATTCTACTCGTACACCCTACTGATACCGATCTAGTTTAAGAATTTTACCGGTATTGATACCGATATCCAAAATTTGATATCCAATACTTTATCAATGCCACAGTTTTCTTCAGAAATCTAATAGTTAGTAAAACAAAATTTAAAATAGCAGTCAACAGTTAAAAAATAGCTAGGCAGATGCCAGGGGCGTGCGATACTATCGAATTTCGATGCTGGTACCGATACTTGATTAGTGGTATCGAAATTCAAAACTTTGTATCCATTTTTTTGAAGGTATCGAAAAAGTATCGTTTGCTTTAAAAATACTGCAGCATTAAGAGAGCATCGAAGAGGTTTTAGAACAGAAAATTAATTTAAAGAGTTTACATCATAGTAGAGCTGTGACCAATAGGCCTAACGTTTAGTAGCAGCAGTTTCACACGTTTTTAATGGGCCACCTACCTATTACCTCTTTGTTTGTGAGAATAATCTTCACCAAATAAATCATAAAATCCCAAGAAGAACGGTGATTACTGGAACAGAATACATTATAGTTGATTGCCTGCTGACTGTTTATGGAAGCCTGTTTATAACGTTCCTGGTCTATGCTGTTGAATAGCGTTTTCTGCAACTGAACTAAGCAGCCATCTGGAAACTGAACAGTGCAATGCATGATGGGAACTTTTCCGTAAAATAAAAAGGATTAATTTCTTTTAAACTTAATTAAAAATTTTAACATTCAACTAAATCTTTTGTGTTAATAAATTATAAATTAAAAAAAATATTTTATTTATATTTGTAGGGCTGGAATCAGTTCCACGGAAACCGTTTTATAAACCGGATTATAAACCCCATATCCGAAAACGTGTGATGCGGGCACCATTCAAAACCAGCGGTGAACGAGCCAAAAATAGCCTAGTGGCAACATTTAGGCCTACTAATCCAAACACTCAAAATCGGTAAAAGTAGAAAACCGGGGTGGGTAGGGGGCAGCTTATTTACAAATAATCCGCGTGGGCTTGTTGTCCCATCGAAGCTGCTTACTTTCTTTAAAACAAACTGCTGATCGTCAGCGCGTACACGAGGCAGTTAAATACAAGCTGGCCAGCATCTGCCCTACCCCCGTCATGGAGAAGTGGACTCGTCTATACCTAGCGCGAGCGGCAGGGAAGCGGCATCATAACATGTAAACGAAATGCGTTGTACCCGAAAACGCAAACATGCTCATTTTTGTGGCTCATAATTTGAAATGAATGGAACATTAATAACAAAAACGTTGTGTTAAATTTTGTTTTGTTTTTGGCTTACGTTGTCGTAAATAGACCTAAGCCATCTTGTAGAAATTTTAAAGCAACATAAAGTCAAAATTCTTGATAAAGTAAATACTTAAATTTATCAACTTCTACTTTCTTCTAGTTTAAATCCAAAAATGCAGCATGTAGTCAATAATTGTGCTTGTCTTACCAAGGAGTTTTTTTTTCAACTTGTTTTTTAATAACATTACGCAGGTGTGAAATGTTTTTGGCTGTTTTTTTTTTTTTTTTTTGTGTTGAAAACGTAAAAACGGTTTTCGTGTGACCGAAAAAAAAACTGGTTAAACGGATAAATAAAAACCGGAAAGTACCAGCCCTAATATTTGTATGCATAAATTTAAAAAAATTCCGGAAAGCAAAGATCTTTAGGCATATTAGCTTCACTAAGCATTAGCCATATCTACTGGCAGCAACAATCCTATGTAACTATCTTGTTTTAACCCTTTAAGGACTGCGTTTGCGCTGAGGTCTCGTAACGAACTTGTAGAAAAAAATTCATAGCGTCTCACCCATTTGAAGTAAGGGAATGAAACCTGTGTCATTTTTTTCCTTAATGATCTGGCCTTCATATCACATTTTTAGTTTCACTATAATTGGCTAGAAGTTTTCAATCTGACCTGTAGAAGAGCTGTAAACAATGACTATATAGCGGGCGCATTTGGGCGCCCGTTCTTAAAGGGTTAAACTCAAATTGAATTTTTTTTTATTAAACTGGATATGTTTGTGTTATTAAATTACAAATATTAAATTTGTAAATATTTTCATACATAAATTTAATATGATTTTATAAAATATATTTAAAAAATGTACTGTTAGTGAAGAAAACCAGAAAGCCTATTAAAGAAAAAAAAACCCATTTGATGCTTAATTACATAATTATAATATAATAATAATGATAATAATAATATTATATTTTTGTCTGTATTGCTTTATTTGTAATGTCAAATACATAAAAATCTAAGTAAATTCCATGTAGCCTAGTCTGAGTTTATTTTTAAATTTCTATGATGAGCAGTTGTCTGTAAGATACTCTAATTAATATTTTTTCATTAATGCTATTACGCTTTTATAAAACTTTTAAGATTAATATTCTAACCTAACAAAGAAGTTCAGCTCAGCATTATTGTCATCTGAAATATTTCTGCGAACAGTAATTGTAATGAAGGAATAAAGGAAGCTACAGATGAAGTCATTTGAAATTGTTCATTCCTACTGCTTTCTTAAAAAATGTATCAGTATCGAAAAAAAGTATCGGTATCGAAAAAGTATCGATATCGAGAAAGTATCGCGATACCAATACTCGGATTAATAAAGTATCGGTATCGAATTGAACAACCTGGTATCGCACACGCCTAGGCCAGATGCTCAGCGCTTTTCTTAGCAAACCGCCGCAAACAGCATGACTTAATCTTGAACGATATTTCTGCGAAAGTAGCCAATACCACAAATATCGGTGCAGCCTTAATATTTAGTTTAATAAGACATCTGAAAAAAAATTACGTACTGAAAAATCTATCAATGTCAAACAGTAGTGAAACAATACTTTTACAGTATTTAATGCAGTCCTACAAATTTTGAATAAGATCAGCGTTAGATTTGATATACCAGTCATTTTTTTGGGACTCATCGGCTCGCTGTCGGTTCTGGGGAAAGAAAATAAGATTGGTATACCCTTAGTACTGTATAAACTTTGCCCGACATTTTCCATTCTGTCTTGGTTTGTTCGTGGACACAATGCTGTTAGTTAAAATGCCCATCAGATCTTGTCCAAGCTATGTATGCTTTGATATTTAGAACTCGATTCAATTAACAGAAATGATTTGTTGCAAGCATATAGGAGATTATATGCTTAGCCCAGAAGTAGAGGATACGTAACACATTGTAGTTGTATTGTGGACATGGTTTGTTACATTATTCTATTTGTCATAACAACAGTTCTTTACTGCACTGTTTTCTCATTTCAGTGAACTGAAAAAGTACCAGTCTGTGAACAGACTGCTTCTGACTGGTACACCTTTACAGAATAATTTGTCAGAACTGTGGTCTTTACTGCATTTTCTTCTACCCGAGATTTTTGACAACCTTCAGATGTAAGTCGTTAATACGTATGGTTAATTTTATGTCGCATAGACTTCATATTGTGAATACAATTGCTAGTAATTGTGTTTAGCTGATAATTTTACTGTTGTAAAGTAAATCCAACTTCAAAACCAGGAACATTTTAGCTACTTTATGAATTGTTGTACAAAATATTGGCTACTTGGGACCACCGTATTATGTTTTCGTAATGTTCGTAATGTTTGCGCATGTCTAAGTAAATGCGCATACGAAAATAGTCTATTTGCAGTACCCCGGGACACCTTGAAATGATAACATCCACTGGTTATTCTTCCATTACAGCATCGTTTACTGCTTCCGAAATCTTTTTTTTTTAATGTTTTTAATACCGTAAAAGTAGTTTAACTCTTTTAGGCCTAAGCGACGATAAGTCGTCGTTGCAATTCCACTGCGAAAAAGCCGAAACGACGATGTATCGTTCGTCTGGTTCAGCCGAGTTCCACGTCCTGTTAAAAAAAAATAATTCCTGTAGCATACATCGGAGGCGTAACTACGATATAATTAGGTTATTTGGAACGTATATTTTCGGTTTATTTAGGTTAATTTAATGTAATATTTTTTTATTACCTCAAGTCTATGTTATTGTTTGCATCGTCGCCAAAATGGACGTGAAATTGCGTTTATTTGCTGAAAATAGCACTTGGTTCAAACTATCGTATCTCCGGAACGACGCAACATACAGCCGCCATCTTGGTCGCGTTCGAGAGATTGGATTCCCAATTTTCTGGCCCATGAAAAATGATGTCATCATCTCCAACATCACTGCCTGTATTCCTCCAATGAAATGTCCTGTTTCAACGACCGTTGTTCAAACGCTTCGGCCTTGTGAGCTATTGCGAGCACTGATTGGCTCGTTCGTGGCACGTGACTCTTCAGCCGTTCGCGAGTGATGTCGCAGCCATTGGCGCTAGCAGGAGCGCGTCACATTGCAGGCAGCGTGTAATTATGGCATCCGGCAACGATTTGGCAGTGAGCTGTAATCGATCGTGAATCTCGAAGAAATAAAGCAATTTGAATTTTAAAACTATTTTTACGGTAATAAAACATAAAATAATGATTTCGGAAATAATAACACGTTGTGACGGAACAATTTCATGTGGATGTTATCATTCTGAGTACTGTAAGTTGAAACTTTTGTTAGCGCTGTTCACATAGTCGAATTTCAGGATTTTTTTTAAATAATGAAAACATAGGACGATGGTCCCAATTATATTTCTGGTCAATAATTTACAATATAATTATTACGTCTGCAATTTTTATACTCCTTATAGTTTTTTTTATTGCAATTAATTTTCGTGAGGCATGCAACTTGTTCTTGGCAGCCATGTTGCAGCCATAGGCTTTCTCACTCGAGAATTGGAAAAACGGCGTAGGCCTAAGAGGGTTAAAGTTGTTCAATACTCACCATCGTTGAAAACTTAAGAGCGGTCCGTTTCGGCCGTCATCGTGCTCGTAGCTAGCTGTATGCAAGGAACGTACGCATGCTGTGATGGTGGACCTACAACACCGGATGCTATAGTCTACAACCACCATCCATGCTCTCAACTCACCGTAGTTGCAGGGTGCACTGCATGCTCCCAGGACAGAGAACTCGACCAATGAGGCGTCATGGCAAGTAGGCTATGTATAACTGTTGAGTTTTAATAAGTAAATCAACATCCACATTCAACATCTTATGTGGCTCTTTTACTTCAATGTGAAGGTGCTCCGAGCAAGCATCTTCACATTTGGGCGCATAACAGAAAAGATGGTAATGAACAAAAGAACTTTCTTGTAAGTAGATTTGTTTAAGCTACTTAAGAAGTGTGATTCATTACGCACGACGTCATTTGAGACTGGGCACCAACAAGATTGCGAACAAACTAATCGTAGCTCGTGATAGTGAAGGAGTTTCAAAAAGGCCTTTGAAACGGAGCAGTTTATTCGAGGGACAAAGGCAGTGACATAGAACTTGATGACATCATTCAAAGCAGGTAAGGCAACTGGGAATTCCAGCTTTCCGAAGTAATCAAGATGGTTGCGATGCATTGTGTAGTTAGGTCAGCTTGATCCAAGGGCTGTTTATAGCAAACAAAAGCGATTTCATGTTAATTTTGACGACACTACCAACAAAAACATCAATTGAGAAAATCGAAAGATGATATTAAATTAAATAAATCCAAAATATGCGTGCCAAAGTTCCTAATTCAGTCGGAATTCAATTCCGTTGTACGCAATTGAAAGTTTTTATTTGCAGCTGGGCTTTGAACTGAGGGGACGATAACCAGTTTGTCGGACGTTTTAGACACGGTTTTGAAGCAACAATCGTCTTATGGACCAAAGATTAAAGACAATATCTTCTAACAAAAACCGTATTTTGGTTTGGACACCGGTTTAATGACGGTATCAAAAACTCACAACAAATTCTAGCATGATAAACCACATATGACTTGCAAGAGTTGAATCTTTCAGTTTTGTTTATTTAACAAAGTTACTTTCAGTTTTCAGTTATCTTGCAGTTTTGTTTTCAGTTTTCAGGTTTCAGTTATCTTACAGTTTTGTTTATTTAACAAAGTTACTGAATGGTGGGGGTAACCTTGGAGTGCAGGATTTTTGGTCCAGTGGAATGGAGAATGGCGAAATGTTTATGAGGTTCTCTGCAAGAGAGGTTAAAGAGAATTGCAAAAATGTTGCTCTTGGTAAAGCCTGTGGATCGGAGCAGCTGAGCCGAGAGCATGTTCGATATGCCTGGGATGGAATCCATGATTTGCTTGCCAATGGATTCTCTACTTGCGTTACACACTCGTGGGTGCCTAAGGACTTGTCCAATGTTACAATTACTCCTGTTCCCAAAAACCGCACTGGTAATCTTACTGATAGTACTAACTATTGCCTTAGCCAGTGTTCTGTCAACTGTACTTGAAAAACTTCTTCTTAACAGACTGGAACCCTTCCTAAAAACAACTTGTCATCAGTTTGGTTTTAAGGCGATGCATAGTACTGAGCACGCTGTTCACATGCTTAAGGAGACTGTAAGACATTACCGGGCCCAGGATAGTGGTGTCTACGTCTGTTTCCTAGATGCCAGTAAAGCCTATGATCGGGTAAACTGGGGCGTTCTGTTTAAGAAATTGTGACAGGGGTGTACCAATATGGGCAATCAAGACTCTTAGAAACTGTTATTCAACTCAGGAAATGACTGTGCGATGGAGTGGGTCCACCTCTAGAATTTTTCAAACCAGCAATGGTGTGAGACAGGGTGGAGTGTTATCCCCTGCCCTGTTTGGTGTCTATATGGAGTCTCTGAGCCAGGCACTTGTTAACGAAGGTATTGGTTGCTATGTTGGTGGCACATGCATCAACAACATTTGTTTTGCTAATGATTTGGCGATTTTTTTGTCCTTCAGCTAAATCCCTTCAAGCACTGCTGGCAGTAAGTGAAAACGTTGCCCAGCAGTTGGACCTTCTGTTTAACCCCGACAAGACTGTGTGTATCTTCTTTAGACCAAGAGGCCTGAAATGGAAAGCGTCTATCCTCCCGAAGGTTTTCTTAAGTGGTAAATCAGTGAAGCTTGTGAGCAGCTACCGCTACCTTGGGCACATCATCTCGGATGACTTACGAGATGATGCCGACATGCGCAGGCAATGCCGTACGGTGTGTGTTGCTGGAAATGGCCTGAAGGCTAAGTTTAGCTCGTGTGATAGATTTGTAAAAAACCGTCTTTTCAAGACACATTGCACAAACCTCTACACAAGTGGCTTATGGATGGACTATAACAAGGCCTCTGTGAACAAACTCAGAGTTGCATACAACAATGCTGCTAGACGGCTACATGGTCGGCCACCATGGTACAGTGCAAGTAGGTTAATGGTTGAGAACAACCTCCCATCCTTTGGAGCTATCAGAAGAAAAGCTGTTTGGGGAACTCGTGTTCGGGTGTTGGCTTCTCCTAACCTTCTGGTGCAGGCAGTCACCAGATTTTCACTGTGCAAGGAGTACACCTTCAGTATGTGGCATGCAGTACTGTACGGTGATTGCTTGTAGTTTTTGCTGTGTCATAATTCATTTCCCTCGTCCTTTTGTATAATCTGTAACTCGGCACTTTTTGTACTTAAGCAAAGGTGCTGTGGTCCAAAAAAAAAATGGGCCGAATTTTTGAAATAAAATAATAATAATAATAAATAATTAAATCATGGGTTTTCAAACTGAGCTTTATATAGCACAGTTGCTCGGCTTTCGCCGGCGATTCTTTCCTCATCTGCACCTGGTTGGTTCCGGTGGTGCGTGGGGGGGGGCGCCCCCCCCCCCCCTCAGGTGTAGTGAGGAGTAAGCTTGCCGCATTATCAAACACTGGTTATGTTGTGTTTTTTTAAATAACAGTATTTTTCCACTCCCTTTATCGTGTTACTTGTGGCACGGCAAGTTAGCTAAATCCCTAGCTGTAATCCCTAACCTAGGGATATTAAGACTACTTCCACATAGCCTAAGAGTGTACCATACTTATGTTTACGTTTGGTACATTTAGATTTCAAAGTGAAGGATATTTATCATTCCAATATCCTTGCAAATTTTCAACAGTCTGGTTTTTCTGGAGTTAGAGGGGCTCAGACCGACTGTCTTCATCAGGCTACCACATCACTGCTTACTTCAGACAAACGATCACAACGAAATAAGCGGTGATGTGGTAGCCTGATGAAGACAGTCGTTCTGAGCCACTCCAACTCCAGAAAAACCAGACTGTCGAAAATTTGCAAGGATATTGGAATGGTAAATATCCTTCACTTTGAAATCTAAGCTTACCAAACGAACGTAAACATTGACTCGAATTTTCAAAGTAAGCGATGTGACATTTTTAAATCATACTTACGATATTACTATTGCCTAAGATAACTATATTTTATTGCCAGAGTTGCCATACAATTGCTATGGTATTAAACAGATATTGTGTACCATATACAACATGTGTTCAACTTAACCACGTGACTTACGTAGTTGATAAAAGAGCAATGCACCTGTATTAAACGTCCACACTATGCTAACCTACAAAACTGTAAGCATCATTATTTCTAGACTAAGTCAGAACCTACGCAATGCCAAGTGAGCAAGGCATGTACCCTGTTAATACATCGCAACCTTCACCAAAGTTACAGTTGCTCCTCACTAAACCCCATCCCCAGGCATTATTATAGGAAAAATGCGAAGTAGTGCATGCAGTCAGCCATTTTTTTTT
>JAHWFP010115519.1:1155-17657 GCA_023313725.1 Lithobius niger | reverse complement strand
GTACTGTGCCCTACACTGTACTGTTATACAAGTTTGACCTTGCTGTAATTAGAGACCCTCAACTGA
This sequence comes from Lithobius niger, assembly GCA_023313725.1. Lineage (NCBI taxonomy): Eukaryota > Metazoa > Arthropoda > Chilopoda > Lithobiomorpha > Lithobiidae > Lithobius > Lithobius niger. The sequence goes on along the minus strand of JAHWFP010115519.1, from coordinate 17,591 downwards.
TTGGTTTATAAACCACTTTTTTAAACCACTTATATTCATTTAATCTTATACCAGGTGGCCAGTACGGCTTTCTTCCAGGTCGTTCGCCGACCCTTCAGCTCTTAACCTGTCTCAATGACTGGACGCTTTCAATGGAAGACGGTAAACCAGTTGACGTTTTATGTATTGATTTCGCCAAAGCTTTCGATTCCGTGACAAATGCCAAACTTCTAGTAAAGTTATCTAACATGGGTATTAGCGGAAAAATTTTTCGGTGGCTTGAAGATTTTCTTAACAACAGAACTCTAGCATTAAAATTTGGAACCACCATATCTTCTTCCTTACCAGTATACAGCGGTGTCCCACAGGGGTCAGTATTGGGCCCATTGTTGTTTATTACTTACATATCTGACCTGTCGTCTAACTCAATAAATGTTAAGCTGCCAAAATTCGCAGATGATATCAAGATGTATCGACCCATTATTGATTCTAATGACCATGCACTGCTTCAGGCATCACTGGAATCCATTTTCGAATCGTCAGCTAAGTGGCAACTCCCTATTAATGATAGCAAATGTCTTGTTTTCCATCTTGGTAATAATAATAAAAATCATGCATACTTACATAAAAATCATGCCTTAAGGGCCGAGAAAAGTATTAACGATCTTGGTATCTACTTCTCATCAAACCTTAGTTTCACAAACCAGTGTAATCAGCTAGTTAGCAGAGCAAAAAAATTAGTTACGTGGTGAGACGATGCTTTATCTCTCGTGACGTGCCTACTCTACTTAAAGCCTTTAAAACCTATGTGCGGCCTATTCTCGAATATGCCAGCCCATTCGGGTCTCCATATCATCTTAAAGACATCAAACATATTGAATCTGTGCAGCGTTCGTTCACGAAATATCAACCGGGATAGTATAATTTGCCTTACCCAATGCGTCTTAGTAAGCTGGGTCTCGAGTCTCTCGAGCTGCGGCGATTGCACTGAGATTTGTGCTTAACGTTCTCCATCCTACGAGGATTTGTTGATTTTGACCCAAAGCTTTTCTTTGTTGTTCGTGGCAATAGCTATACTAGGGGACACGCACTTAAACTGATGGTTGCATCTATAAAAAGAGTCTGTAGAAAATTTTTCTTCTCAAATTGTGTGGTGCACCCCTGGAACAGCTTATCATGGGAGGTGGTGGATTCTGCGAACTTACATGTTTTTAGGCAACGTCTTAGAAGGACCGATCTTAAAAGATTTTTAAAATGTTTTAATATGTTTTTGTTTTGACTCTGTTTTTGTTTTTAATTTTTTTAAATGTTTTTATGTAGAGATTACAATTGCTCCTATTTTAGTCTTATAATTGGTTGTGTGTATCTTATTTCTCTTTTATCTAATGTATGAGTATTATCCTTTTAATGCTGGACAGGTGTTAGCGGAACCTAACAGTCCCGCCTGTTTCCATTTTCCTCTTTATGGAAATAAATATCTTTACTACTTGCTGGAAAGATCCATGGCAATTAAAATCAAAGACAACCTCAGTAAAAACACAAACATTACATTTGGTGTACCCCAAGGTTCCATCCTTCTATCAATATTGTTCATTATTTGCTTTAATAATTTTTGTAATCTAAATCTTCTGGGGCTAATAGTATATTTTGTTGGTGATACTAAAGTATTGTACTCAGCTGACTCAGTGATGATCCAGAATCAGGTTGAAAATGATATGAATGTTATATCAGCCTTGTTTGACGAGAATCAAATAACCTTGAACACTACCATAACTAAATATTTTGTCTTTACTATCAAACGTATGGAGTTTGAAACTCATGTTTGCATTATTTACCAGAAGGTGCGAAACAGATACCACAAATTGGGAAAAGCAGAATATTTTCAGTTTCTACAGGGAGTTTCGAAGATGCCTTAGGTCTATTTTATTTATGAATTATACTCTTGTGCTTTGAGTTTATACGTTAATTGTAAAGTGTTTTACGTGGCTTTGGCATCTTAGCCGTATCTTTTAATGCTTGATACCGAAGCTTGCACTTGGAGCGTGCACTTGAGAATGGTGCCTATTTGTGACGCCATATCGCAGTGTTTTTTTTCTTCTTGCTTGTTGCATTATATTATCTGGTTGCTTTGAATGTTGATGAATCTTTATGCATACATTTTCTTACATGTTCGCTGTTCAGTAATAATTCGAGTGTAAATGTACTTGCTGTAAGCAATTACTACTAAACTTTATCGAATGTGTCGTATCGCATTTTCAGCTAGTGTATAGTCGATTGCAGCATTTTTTAACGGTGTATAGCAACACAAGATTTAAGACCCAGTAACGGGCATAAACATGACTTATATATAATTCGCTCAATGTATTTTTAACTATTTATTTTTAAGTATTGATAATTTGTTATCTTGGTAACAAAATAGTAGACTGGTATACAACAGACACATACAGCATATTCAAAGAGAAAATATCTTGTAAGATATTTTTCTAGATGAAAGAGAACCTAATGTTTGGCCAAACTTTGTTATTGTTTCACCAGGTATGTAAAGAGAATTGTTTAACCGCAGTCAACTCTCAGCAAGTCGGAGTACCAGGATAATATTACAGGCAAAGTCCAACTATCAGCCAAAAAAGGATAAAGCCAAAAAAGGATTATTTAAGCATTCGTTTGCGAAGATTCGTAAAAGCCATTTTGGCCGAAGAGAAACGTTCGATATCTTCGTCGATTTTTGCATTTTTGCTTATGAAAGACAACCACTACTTTGTAAAAGTGATATGGGGATTTGTGTTTGTTGTATCTTTGGCTTTGCTTTCTTATCAGATATCTGATCGAATACAATACTACTACACATATCCAGTGACAGTCGACGTGTTTATTAATCTGAAACTTTACCAGAAGATTCCGGAAATTACGATATTCTACCAGGGTGATGCTTGGGTAAATCTCTCTACAAAAAGTGATGTTGGTCTGTCCCATTGTTATAATGATGAATTTATAAGAGAAGACCACAACATTACTCTACAGGAACTATGGAATTCTATGAACACATCTGCATTTATTTTATCATCAAAGGCCTTTAACGTAAGTTTTGAAATATTGATAAAGGTAAAATATACTAGACAAAACTGTAGACAGTGTAGCAACGCAATCTTTTCTGTGATATAATATTTTACAGTCGTGCAATGCACATTCCGTGCTGAAAAACGAGTAGTAGCAACAATCTCAAAGATAGGGCTAGTTCATTTAAAATCCGTCTGTTTCCGTCACCATACCAAGGAGCTTAGAAATGCGTACATGTCGGACGTGTTGTAACTACTGCTTCATATTCTAACCACTGTCACAAGTTCATCTGGAAAGAAAAAATGGGTTTGTTTTAGGGTCTCTAGGGCAGTTGATTCAACATCACCACAATCATATTTTACCAAAGTAATGCTAAAATGCATCAACTTTCCAACATGCCTATGGAACGCTGTTGCTCGCTGAGTTGCTTCATGCCTCTGCTAATCGAAGTACGATTAGAATTTTATGCATTTATCTATTAGGTTAAAGTCTAATTGGTGTATTTTTAACGTAGTTTATCCCTTAAAACTGTTACGTCCAGTCGTTCCACATACGTCCGCATGCAGTCGCGGCTTATAGCGAGAGATGGAACGTGCAGTAATAATATGATGGGCACTCAGTCTAGCACTCTTTTATGTCGCTTATGTCTTAAGGCAAGAATGACTATGATTTGCACAGCATAAGTCGGACAGTTAAATATAGACTAGAGTCCAGTTGCTGATCCACTCTTGGAAAATTAATGAGGAGCTTAGAAAATCACACAGTATCCAAGTTGTAACTCTCTCAGTGTATTTCATCACTTCTCACAAGAGGGTGTGAGAGAGAAGCAGTGGATTTCGCTTCCTGGCTACAAGCCAGTTGATTCGACCTCACCAAATTCTTATATTACCTCAACAGTGCTAAAAGGCATTAACTTTGAAGCACGCACGCGAAATGTTTTGGGGTCGGGAGGCAAGACATCCGATTTATTCCACAATGAGGGTTGCCTTAGCAAATAAAATTACTTCCTAGATTCGAGTTCGCTTAAACAGTAATCCATGTGAATTGACATGTGCGTGGACTAATCGGATCACAAGTGATACCTGTACACGTAGTCATTAGGTAAAGATCTGTAAAGTGTAATTTTTAAAGTTCATTTCTGGAAAAATGGTTTTACTTTTGCGGAAAACGTTTGTGAGAAATAAGGCTTGAAAATCTCCAACTAGTGTCGTTCGACAGTTGACATCGGGTGGAGATTCAGTATGAATCGTGGAAGACAACGTAGATATCTTGAAGACTTCTCCTTTAAGCGACTCGTGTTTTAATGCACAATGCTCACAAAGCATAATTTAAAATTTACAATCGACAATAAACAAATATTTAACGACTTTTTAAATATGGGCAGGGTCAGAGCGACAGCTAGTCACTGGTGTAAGTAAGCACTTAGGTTTCAAACATGCACACTGCTAGCTAGATGTCAGCGGTTTAATTATACAGCTGATACATCATCAATAAAGATACAAACCTTCTTCCTATGGAGTGGTCAAGCCACAGTGTTTTGAGTATAGCAGATGGGTAATAACTACTGGACACAGTCCCAATATTGTGAGAAATAAAAAAAAAAAAACAACTGGGACCTGAACCTGAAATGTGCGGTCTAATAATCGGGTGCTGAGCTAGGGACAAACAACATAATTTCAGGCTAAACCTAGGATAAGTCATTGTTTAGATTTTCACAGCAGTTACCAAAGCGCGTTCTGCATGAAGGCAAAACAAATGGCTTCTAGCATTTCCAAACTCTTATCAAAATTGCGGAATTATTATGAAAATGTCGTAAATGCATAATTTTCTATGGAGGTATTAGACGCCAACAGCTTTCCCTACTTCTTCGTGTATGGAACGGTCTTCATCACTGAAAAATAATGAACAGATTTTAACCTGGGTGGAGCATGCAGTACGCAAAAATGCTCTAATTGCTTTTGCTTATTGTACGAGCATGTCCTGTGTCGGATTCTTAAGGTATTTTCCATTTCTTTCTACTTATTAAAGTAGTGCTAACAAACCAATTCGTAAATTTCGTTTCGCTTATTGTTTCTTTATGATGTAAAGGCGTGTAAAAGAATCTCCAGCTTGTTTTTTGGGTCGCTGGAGATTCTTTTACACGTATTAGTGCGACGCTGATGGCTTACACGTCTTTTTCCAATATCTGTTCCTTTAAAGCTTTAAGTTTTTTAAGGCTTACATCCGTATTTTATACGCTTAAGCGTTTTTTAATACTAATTTGAAATAGAATTGAGCAAATGAAGGCAGAATGCACCGAGAGTGGTGTAATACTTGACAATGCGTGCGCACCCAATTATCGAGGTGGAACTTAGAAAACATTGTTGTCTTTGTATGATGGGAATATTTTGAGCAAATTTTCCTTATGTAATTTCTGTGAGGATAAGTAGTAATTGTCGTAATTGTGTTAGTAGGGTTGATGTTAGTTAATTAAAAGACACACTCCACAACATTGGGTAGGTTTTGCAAGTATAGACGATAAGGTAAAAGAATGATTAGATTTGGAGGGGCATGATACAAAGTTGTCGTTGAAGAAAATTCATATCTTTACTTAACCTCCTATGTGCAGAGTTTATATGTATTTGTGTACATATCCTGAAGATTCAGTTTGTATGCCACACTGTGAGTTTTACTTATTTGCACTTTAGTTTTATGGTTAAAGTACTTCAGTGTTTCTGAATATAAATTTAGATGTTTCTCTGTTAAAATATTGAAAGCCTTGTTGTGAGTAAGCTGTAGTTAATAATTCTTGTACCTGAGTATTGTTGTTTTGGGACTCTGGTTAAAAAATCCTCTGGGATGGAGATTGAAGAGTTACAGCCGGGAATCAGTTTTGCCTCTGGTAATAAGTCTGAATGACGAATATTCAAGCCATTCAGGTAATGTGGAATACTATGTACACTCGTGATATAGCTGTGCTATAACTTGAAATGTGATGTTTGGAGTTAGCGCAAGAATAATCCAGGGAAAATTTAAGCCTGTAAATTAAATTTGCCTGGACTCTTATTTTCGTGTCTCACGCTGTAACTAGCCCATAATGTTGTTCGTACTGTTTAACCTTGTAAGACCTAATGGACCTAAGACCTTTATTTTTTTCCATTAGGTCTTACAAGGTTAAACAGTACGAACAACATTATGGGCTAGTTACAGCGTGAGACACGAAAATAAGAGTCCAGGCAAATTTAATTTACAGGCTTAAATTTTCCCTGGATTATTCTTGCGCTAACTCCAAACATCACATTTCAAGTTATAGCACAGCTATATCACGAGTGTACATAGTATTCCACATTACCTGAATGGCTTGAATATTCGTCATTCAGACTTATTACCAGAGGCAAAACTGATTCCTGGCTGTAACGGTATGAAAATAACTGCGTGTATAAATAAATGTCAATGTTGCTCATAAAAACACAGTTATCGTCAAATGAACTCGTGTAGAGAGAAGGTGCCACGAAACCCCTATGAAAAATTCCACCATGTATCCAACTTATCATGTCGGTATCGCCTCCCAATACTCAACCACTTGCAATATTGGGTAAGTTTGGCAAACGCAGTATCAATGCCATACATGGAAAAAAGCAACAGAAAAAAATATGTAAAAAAGCTAGCCCTACAAGAAAACCAATTGTTTTTATTCCTTCTTATCTTTGTTAATTTAGCATGCCGGAAGCATTCAGTAAACTTAACCTACTTTGTTGTCTTTAGGATCTGATATTCAGCAAAATATTGGAACTCTGGACTTTTGACAATGGAGAGTTTATACTCACAAACGAATTTTTTTTTCAAAAGTTTGCTAACATGTAAAATGCACACAAGGGAAAGTAACTGCTTTGCTGAGAATACAATTGGTATGTATTCTGTATCCATTTAGTTAAAAAATACCCGTTCTTAAAGAAAATTGGTACATTTTTAGTAGCAATCTTTATTAAAAGTTTCAATGCTCCAAAATGGTATGAAGGCTAAGAGTTTCAAACTTTTATTCATTTAAGTAGTACATGAATATAAATGACACAACACGCTGAAAACTTAAACTAGTAAAGGGTACTCACGATTAATACATTAAAAATATTGCAGATAAACACGAAACCTAAATCATGGAATCTGAAAAGTTACATAGATATGAAAGTTGTCGTGTTCCTTGAAGTGGTTAAAAGATAAGTGACGTTAAAGGTTCCAGTGCATGTAGATGTTGTAGTATTTTAAAAGTTGCACATTTCTACTGCTGTTTCAAGTACAATATTTTTAAAAGTTACGTTGTTTATAGGTTATTATAACTATGGTAAACATTACAGTACTTTAAAAAATTGCACATTCAAGCTCCTGTTTTAAGGGTTACAAATGTAAATAAAATTTAAATGTTATAAACGTCAAGTTTTCTGTTGGTTACAAACATGGTAAACGGTGCATTAGTTTAAAAGTTACATACTTTTAGGATTTACATTATATTTGAAAATTCCATAATATAAATGTTGTGCTGATTATTGGTTACATTTGTGGTACATGTTACAGTACTTTATAGGTTGCACATTCAAGATCCCGTTTTAAGTTACAATATACTTGAAAGTTGCATGATAAAAACGTTACGTTGTTATTGGTTATAATTATGGTAAACATTGACGTACTTTAAAGGTTGCACATTTCCGCTCCTGTTTTAAGTTAGAATACATTTGAAAGTTGTATGATACATACGTCAAGTTTTTATTGGTTACAATTATGGTAAACGTTGCAGTTTTTTGAACGTGCACATTCACGCTCCAGTTCTAAGGGGTACAAATATATTTGAAAGTTGCTTGCTATAAATGTCAAGTTGTCTATTGGTTACAATTACGGTAAACGTTGCAGTGTTTAAAGATCGTAGTAGATATAATCTCGTTTTAAGAATTGCAATATATTTGAAAGTTGCATGCTATAAACATTGTTGTTTATTGATTACAATTATTGTAAACATTGTAGTACTTTAAAAGTTGCACATTCAAGCTCTGTTAGTAGTGTAGTACGCCTGTATCTACGCCAGCTCGGCTACTTTCTACAATACTAATTCTTATCGTCTCATCAGTGACGTCACAGATGAGATGACGTATTGGGTTAGTGTTAGTATGACTATGCATTTTTATAGTGACTTGCACTTTTTTTATTAGATTTTGCGCGGCGTCTACCTCCTTTGAAGGTTGGAGTCAGAAAGAAAGATGGCTTCCGGTTGTAAGTAATATGTAAGGCCTGCTCGCTCTCTGATTGGTCGAGAGTCGGTCACGTGAGCGGAGGAAGTTTCCGGTCGTCCCTCGAGCGGTAGGAATTGGAACTAAAAATGGAGGATTATTTTTAAGTAATATTTCTCTGATTCGTTGAGAGAGCTGGTAACGTGACCGACGCCTGCAGCGCCCTTCCGACGGAGATTAGAACTAACTGAATAAGGCTGGTGGCAATTATTTATAGTCATTTAAATCTGATCACGACTAGACATGGATGTCGCTACACAAACCGATTTATCCTCGATGAAAGACATTCCTTCATCTGAAAAACGACTTCGAAACGTTTATGCTCCTTCAAGTGCATTAAACCCGAAGGTAGGATCGAGTTTCGTTGATTCGTGCGAACGCATTTTAAAAATAACGGAGGTGAAACCTTGTCATGTTTACGGACTTGTGATACAATATGGCAACACAAGACTTACAAAGGAGATATTTGCAAGATCGCTAGCCTATCATGCGAAGATATGCTCAATTGACTCGTATTGCATCGGAGGTGAATCTGTCGAACTCTATTGTTTCATACGTTTTAAGGAAAAAGTGGATGTGGGGTTTGTGATTTGCCTTTCAAGAATGATGGTTTCATCAATTGTGCCTACAATCGTTCTACTTTCAACAGAAGCCATTCGAAGAAATTTTTTGTCAATGTTATATGCTAAAGATTCTACTCCCGTACAAACAGTGGCATCCCAAGAGCTGCTTAGTTGTGAAGGTCGAGATAGCAGCGAAAGTTATGAATTAAAAAAAAAAAGAAAACAAACAGCGTTCTGTAGTGTAAATCGATAGTGCTAAACAAAAATAAAAATAAAAATTTCTCGCTGATACTAAAGTTGCGCCTCCCAACTCAGAGTTCATTCGCTTCAAAAATGTCAGACCGTGCACTTAATGCCCGTCTTAATGAGACGGCAATTACGAGGTTAAGCGACTGTATACACTCATTCACAACCTCGGTCATAAACCTAATATTTGATATGGTTGGCAATACGAGCGGGGAGATAAGACAGTATGTTCTGGATACCAAGAATGAACTTGAAAATACTTTTGAAACGAGAATAATGGAGGCTTCGCTTAGTAATAGCTTACTGGAAGAAGAAGTTACAAACTTAAAAAGACGTGCACTACAGACGGATTCAAGCGGTGATCCTCAGTATTTAGCTAACGGTAAACGAATAACGAATGTGGCTCCGGCTCTCCACTCTAGTGACGTCACCACCTTATCGTGGTGCAAGCAAAATTGTCTTTCATTAAATAGTCAACGTAATGCCTTCGACTCCAAAAACAAAATGATAAAGAACCTCTCACAACCTACTGAATCTAACGATGCAGCTAATAAACAATATGTCGATTTCACAAATAATTTATTTGTGTCATTCAATTTTAATGCCCAACTTAATCAACCCTGGTTTGTTTTTGCTCGAGATGCTAGTTTTGTTATGACACGAAAAGCAAAGCTGACGAGAATTTCCTTGTTTTGTGAAAAAGAAAATGTCGATTTAATGGTTAGAGTGGATTTTGGAAGGAATCCATTTACGTTCCACAAACCTAGTTACGTGAAAACAATGGAAGAAATTCCAAAGACAGAGATACTTATCGAACCTGGTCAAGCTATTGTGGTTTCTAATAGTACGTATGTGAAAGAATATTTAAAAGATACGAAAGTAGACGTTTTCTTTACATTTATTTAAATTTTTTTTTTTACAATAATTTTCTTTTTTTTGCCTCAGGCCCATCTTCATCATCTCGATCTCTTTTTCTTTTTTTTTCGCTGTAAAGAAGTCGAAGAATTAGTGAATAGAACAATACTTTTTAAAGAATGTTTTTAAATCTAGTGTAGCTTACTTTTCTATTGCTACCCGCATCAATCGTCTCAAATTGTCTAATAATGCAGACACCATTGGTATGCTAAAAAAGGAAGGAAAAATCGATTTTTTGTTTAAAAAGGGATTTAAAAAATGTTATTTAAAAGTTTTCATCTTATATTACTTACAGCTCATTTTCTCCAGTTTCTGGGTTTGTGTACATGTTTGGCATCTATAAAAAAAAAGAATCACGTGATCAGGAAAATGATTTAAAACTCTTTCCGGAGTTGAGACAAGCTCATTCGTTGTTTGTTGTTCGTGGAGATGAGTCGTCAAGTTCAGCTCAAAGACGGGAAAATGGATCAACAAGAAGTTACAAGTTTAGAAAATGTTGACATTGAGCAGACAGTTAGGGAGTTGAGCGATCTCGTTCAAAAACTGTCAAATCAAACAGTTATTGTTTGTAATGAGGCGATTAACGAAAATTCTGAAGAATATTACGCCGCTTTAAGACGACTAAAGGAACAATTGAAAAATCGTTTAGACGCACAGGAAGATATTTTACACGAACAAAAGTATACTTTTCAAGCTTTTCAAGCAAGTGACTACTTACGACCGGATCCAGAAGAAAATATGGACTATAACGTGAAGGGGCAACGCATTGCTAATTTAGGAACACCTGTTTATGAAGGTGATGCTGTCAATCTAAGCTACGCACGTGAGAATTTCCTTCCATTAAATTCGAATCAGAACTGTTTTAACGCTAATCAGAAACGTATTGTTAACGTATCTGATCCAAATGACGAAAATGATGTTTGTACAAAACGTTATGTCGACGCTCAAAAAACCAAGAATTTGCAAACAATAACTTTTACAAACACTACACCAGCCTTAGCTAATAAACGCTGGAAAAATGATTTTTTTACAACGAAGAAAATTGCTGTAGAGGAAGTGATTGTATTTTCTGAAGATCCCAGAACCAACTTCCTCGTTAAATTGATGCTTGGTGACCGTGAAATGATGCTAGAAAAACAAGCTTTTGAACGTTTCGCAACTCTAAAATTGAGTGAGCCAATTTTAGTTGAGGAAGGGAAGAGGTTAGAGGTTTTTAACGTTGATGAAATCCCAACATTTTTCAGAAAACCAAATGGTTTTCACAGCATTGTAAAAGCTGATATTTATTATTCATTTGTAGAGTAGTAATTTTTTCCTATATGTAGAAATTAAATAATAAACATTTTTAAATAAAATGTGTGCAAAGAATACTTACTTTTCTCTCGATGGTGTCGGGTGCTCTTCCAATGGCAGTTGTGATGTGACGAAATCTTTCCCCAGTGGAATGCAACGTCACTCATTTTAATCTCGATTTTATTTTTTTTTCTTGTTCGACACTAGGAAGAGGCTGTGGAGATGAACGATCTTTCAATCGCATCTCTAATTTCAGTTTTCGGGGACAAACACCTCGAAAATAAGCATGATGTTAGTTTTTAGTCAGGTCACCAACCTGTTCACTTGAAAAATGTCGCGTAGTCGGATCATGACATTCAAAAACGGTTATTGCCATCTCACGATTTTAAGAGATTAAAGGTTTCATATAAAAAGGGAAAGCTTTTCAAGAGAGCTTCACACGTCTTCAAGAGTTTAACTTGTGTTCAAAGTGTCAGACAAGTCTTCAACTTGAAATCAGGTAAGTTTACAATTGTTTTTTACATGTTATTAGATAGATTTAAAAAAAAGAGAATAAAGACTAATGTGACTTTGTTCTCTCTTTTTTTTTTATTAGTAAAATGGCTTCCATACTTTTGCCAACAATGTCTCTCCCATTAAGTGTCACCGACCACGCTTTTCTGAATGTTGGCATATACGCAGAAAATATCCTTATTCATTTAAGAGACTACACTAGAGCAACGTCGAGGTTTTTTCCATCCAAAAATGGTATTCCATTGTCGCTGCAACAATGGAAAATGTTCAAAGATAATTTTGACATTATTCAAACAAACGTGGTCGATGGAGACATGCACGTAGAACTAGATCAAGGCCAAATACTGATCTATCCTCAGATCGAAAACAACCGGAAATACATTGTTTTCCAACGTGAAGATGGGAAACAATATAATTTAAATTCAAGCTCATTTTCCACGTTGAGGTCATTAGCACCTGCTGTCGACGTCATGGTGACGAAATTGAAATCTGAGATGGAGAACAAAGGTTAAATAATGACATAAAAATGTTGATACACGTTATCGGGTGAGTTTTTTTTTATTGTGTTTTAAACATTTTCAAAACGAAATAATTCAGTTGCCTTCAGACTGTTGTGAGAGTAGGATGAATCTTACAGAAAAAGCTACGTGCGAAGCTTATGGAATAGTATGTTTCGTATCCAACAATTTGCTAGCGAGAGGACAATCTTTTACAACAATGACACTTTTTAGTGGCGAATATGAGTTAGTGTCACATGCCGAATCGCAGCTTGGGGAGCATTTGTGGCTTTATTTGCGTTTCAAGAGTGCAACATCGCGAGAGAAAGTGTTGAATTTGTTAAAACTGACTGAACTCTCTACAGACTATACTGTGCGTGCACTCATCAGTGAAACAAGTCGAAAGCGATGGATTACGAAAATGTGTAAAAAAGATCCTGAAATGCTCGAACTATTGCAACCTAAGGAACTGAATTATTTGTGTTTCGAGATGCGTCTCATTAGATGGTGTGAAACATATTTGCATACTGACTTTAAATTTGATTCTTTTCTGTTTGAATATTCTGCTCAGTTCCCTTTTATCATTGCATATTTGAATTGGTACCGTAAAATGCGTGCAGATTAAAAATAGTATAAAATACTGTTAAATTGTTATTTTGTTGTTATTTTAAGAATGGAGTGCGTTGATTGTAGGTTGCGTCTTCCAGCTGCTATGGTCGTTGCAGGACAGCCTAATTCGGGGAAAACGGAATTTGCGGTTGACCTTATTTTAAATAGTTGTGACTTAATTTCTCCAAAACCTACCCAATGTCTCGTAATATATGATATTTGGCAAAAAGCCTACGACCGCTTGAAACAGAATTGCTCCATACCGTTAGTATTCTCTCAAACAGTGGATCATGCAATGATAGAAGCTATTGACTGCAACCAAGCCACTATTGTTTTAATCGACGATAAAATGTGTGACTTAACAAGTCAAAAATGCTTGATAACTGATATTTTTGTGAAATACTTTCATCACAAAAATTTATTTTGTATTTTACCGGTTCAAAATATGTTTCATAAAAATTTGAGAACCATTTCTGTCTGCTCGACTTATATTGTATTGATACAAAGTCCACGTAATTTGTCACAAGTGAAATGTTTGGGGACGCAATTAGGTTGTGCCAATTTCTTGTGTGCGGTATATAATGACGCAACTCGTAACCCATTCACTCATTTGCTGTTAGACCTTCACGCAACGACGGATCCTTCTCTTCGCTACCGCAGTTGTATCTTATCTCAACAACCCATTGTCTATATAAAACAATGAAGAAGAACAAAGTGAAACAGTGCATACCTCTCCTCGAGCTGTTAGCATCGCACAAGGTTCACCGCTCCGTGAAAAAAACCCTACTTACTCAATGTCCTACTGTGCTTGATGTTTTAAATAGCTGCTGTCTGAATGTGTTACGAGGTAAAATACCTTTAAGTATCAACCAAAAAAATAGGTTAAGAAAATATAAAAGTATTTTAAAGTTGTTAGCTACGAAACGTGTGAGCAGGAAAAAAAAAGTAAAAACCCTAAATCAAAAAGGTGAAGGTTTTCTTGGTGCATTGATCCCTCCAGTAATCAGTTTATTGGGTAGTATTTTTTCACGCTAACAATGTATAAAAAAATGATGTTAACTAACTATCCCGGCGTTAGGCCCTTTGAAAAACCTCTCAGTGATTTAGACCAACAAATGAAAAATATTTTAGAGCAAGATAATGTTGACGACCATCAGAAGGTTGTGTTGTATCAACAAATATTACAGCGCTACTTGAATTATCGTGAACAAGCTAAAGTAAAGGAACCTTTACAAGTTAGTTTTAGTAGCACTAGCACTTTAAATCCGCCAACAACAACTTTAAAAACGGTTGCAACTTCTCAATCAACACCACAGCAGACTGAGGCTAGCGACAGTGAAGATGGTGCATCGGCCGGAAAACCAAGCATTGACGAATTGGTAGAAACGGTTCCTATTAATTATAGATCGGTTGTAGCCGAACGTTTGGCAGAAGGTGACATTTCTTGGAACGAAAGGGGTGAGTTATTATTTCAAGGACGACCTATTAAAAATTCGAATGTCGCCGATTTAGTGCATGGCTTGTTCTCGCGCACAAAGCATGCAAAACGTGTTGCTAATAAACTACCAGGCTGGCAATCTCTTAATACTTTATTAGGTCGCATAGCAACGCGAAGAAGAAAGTATACAAAACCAAAGAAACCATTTGAGAAAGATTTGGGGTGGTTTGATGATAGTCAATATTTCTGATTATGACGACTTTAAAAGAAATCTACTTTGACCCGAATTCTCCAGGGTCATTAGGGGGTAAAGAGAGGTTGTATGGTGAAGCTAAAAAATATGGCTTTAGTAGAAAGCAGGTAGACGAATTCTTAAAATCTCAAGATGCTTATACTTTGCATAAAGACATTAGACACAAGTTTACGCGTAACCCTTTCATAGCTTATCGAAAAGATCAAATATGGCAGTCAGACCTCATTGACTTAAAGAAATATGCTCCTTTCAATAACAATTTTCAATACGTTTTGATTGCAATTGATGTGTTGACTAAATATCTCAGAGCTGTTCCTTTAAAAAACAAATCAGCAACTGCTATGGTTTCCGGTTTAAAGAAACTGTTCAAAGATAAAAAACCAGAGTACCTTCATTCCGACGAAGGCTTAGAATACTGCTCAGCAGCTGTCAGAACGTTACTTCTCTCTCTTAATATTAAATGGTACCACACCTATAATCGCTCAATTAAAGCAGGAATCGCCGAAAGAACAATAAAAACGGTGAAAAGTCGTATATTTCGTTGGTTTACATATACAGGTACATATAATTATGTAGATGTTTTAGATAAGATTGTAAATTCTTACAATAATTCCGTTCATCGTAGCATTAAGTTTAGACCTTCCGAAATTACAACTAGAAAAAAGGAACGCGAAGCTTATAAAAATTTGTATGGTGGTGGGAATGATTTGAAGGTAGGTCAGTTAGTGCGCATACCAAAAATCAGACACGTCTTTACACCTGGGTACATTCCAAAGTGGACTAGGGAAACTTTTACAATAGCCAGTAAAATTAAAAATAAACGTTACAAAACACCTGTTTACACGATAAAGGACTACCAATCTGAACCCATAAAAGGGACTTTTTACAGCCAGGAACTGCAACCTATTGTAAAACTAGACAATGTTTACAGAATAGAACGTGTGTTGAGAAAAAAAAAAGTAGCAGGTGTGACTCATTTTTACGTTAAATGGGCAGGGTGGGGTCCGCAATTTAATAGTTGGGTGACAGATATCGTTCAAGATGGACCTACTTGATAATCTCTACGTAACACTTCCCTCTAATGGTAGTTTTGATGTCTATCCTGATAACACGTTGGCTCATTACAAAAATTATCTGCCAGAAATGCTTCATCTTTCAAACGAATACGAAGTTGCCTTAGTAGAGATGCAGTTTCCTTTAAGAATGGACTATAAACCGTTCGTAATGAGAGCTGGCGAGGACGATGTAATCTTAAATGTTTTAAATTTAGATATAATGACGCCTACAGCCATTGAATACAAACTAAAATGCACCAGCGGTGGTATCAGCTATGACACAACTAGTGACCTCGTAGAAGCGATAAATAAGGAAATAGCAGAGTTTAGGAGATCAAAATTTGAAGATTATAAAGAAAAGGAACATCCTTTTCATGATGCAGATTACGAAAAGAGAAAAAGACCTAGAATTAGTTACAATAGCAGTATAAAACGTTACGTCATTCATAATGACATAAGACCAACTACTAATCTGTACATTCGATTATTAATGGGAAACCGTATGGCTCGCAGGCTAGGCTTTGAACCAAATCAATTGCCACTTTACCCCTATCGTGATGATGGAAGTCTCGCAACAATGGGGGGTGTTGTAGTTGTTTTAGATAAAAGCATCTCTTATAAAACTCGAGCTGAATTAACCGTAACAGCAGTTAATCCTTCGCCTCACGATAATAACAACCTTCCAGATTATATTTGGGTTTATACAAATCTAATAAATCCGAGGCCTGTTGGCAACAGTTACTCCCAATTGTTAAGAATAACT
>JAHWFP010115513.1:7410-20306 GCA_023313725.1 Lithobius niger | reverse complement strand
AGATAGAGCTAAAAGCATAAAATTTGGCGCATAAGTTAGTCTTTGCATTACAACTTGAACTAGCTATGGAACCCACTTGAGATACTCCCGCAGCAGTCCTCCCTAAAGCTTATCCAATAAATTTTTACAGATAGAGCTAAAAGCATGAAATTTGGTGCATAAGTTAGTCTTTGCATTACAACTTGAACTAGCTATGGAACCCACTTGTGATACTCCCCCAGCAGTCCTCCCTGAAGCTTATCCAATAAATTTTTATAGATAGAGCTAAAAGCATGAAATTTGGCACACAAAGAGGCACTGGGGCGCCTTGGAGATATCTTCTCATGGGGTTCCACATGTAGGTCGATTTAGACTCCTACAATGCGTGATAGACTTGTTGGTCACTGATGCTTCATGGATTAATATTCAACCCTGTCTACTGAACTTTCCGAAGTTTCTTCTGCCTATTGAATTTTCCCCATTCTTGAAATTTCACTGCATCTAAAAAGGTCCTTACAAATTCCCTTACATTTATGCAAATTATTATTCCTTTAATCATCAGAATAAAAATGGAGTATTATTAGTTCCAACGTTTATCAAGAACCACGATAAAGGCCGTTATGTAAGCCTCAGCATTAACTTCCGTGTTAAACGTCAAACTTTGAAATCAGATAGTTCCCCCTAGAATTGACATAAACCAACGACTTCCTTTATTTGGGGATCATGTCGTTAACTATTGCACTGCCTTACAAATTTTAATGACAGCAATTGAAACGTTCGGCATTCACAGTATGGCTATTTCTTGTTGGTGTTGTTATTGTTGTTGGTACTCTTTGTCCTCACCTGATGATCAAACCAATGAACGAACGAAGTTTTATAGCATAAAATGTAGGCATGGGCTATTGAATGCTATTTTAATGTGGCGACAACATTTTTGTAGTTCTTGTTGAAGAAAATTTTGTTCTCATCTAGAGATCGAACCAATGAACTATATTTTTAATGTTTATTAACAAGAACTAGGGCCGTTTGAATCTTATTTTAATGTGAATACAATATTGTTTGTGCTGTTGTTGTTCTTGTTGAGGAAACGTACATTTTTTTAAACCCTGTAATTTCCCCCAGAATTGTCATAGACCTATGCAATACGGTATTTGGGGTCGTGTCAGAACTATTTTACTGCATTTAACATTTTATTGACAATAACCAATCCATTTGGCCTCCATAACATGGCTATTTGTTGTGGTAGTGTTGTCGTTGTTATTGTTGGGACTCTTTGCCCCCACTAGTACAGCTGTTAAGGAACAAAGTCATGCACCTCGAGCTAAGAGCATGAAATTTGTTGCACAAGTCATCCATAGAAGTACAAATCGAAGTAGCTATGGAAACCCCTTGAGATACACCCCAAAGGACCCAACGCCCCCTATCTCCCCAACAAACCCAGCATCCGTCAGCCTGAAGACCAAAAATTCTTGCTGATCGAGCTAGAAGCTTGAATTGTCACACAGAAGTCATTCTTACAAATAACATCGAACCAGCCAAGGAACCCTCCCCCCATGGAATCCCCCCCCAGGCTCTCCTCCCCACTAGCAATAACCTGTCCCCCCTCACTGAGGCTTGACTAACAAATTATTGCAGATCGAGCTAAAAGCGTGAATTGTGGCATGCAAGCCATTCTTAGCAGTACACATCAGACCATTCATGGAACCCCCACGAAATATCCACGAGGCTCCCCCTCTCACACGCCTCTCTGTTTCTCCTCCCTTAGGCTTGTCCAACAAATTATTGCAGATCGAGCTAAAATCGTGAAATTTGACACATAAGTCATTCATAGCAGTACAAACCGAAGTAGATATAAAGAAAAGTTGTGTGCTGTGTGCTTCTTGACTGACTTGTGTTTTCCAGACCTTTTCCAACTGATTTGTGCGTTTTGGCCGTTTCCCCCTAAAAAAATACTTGAAGTATGGAGATGAAACGCACATTGGCTCACCCACTCATGCTAACCTGGGTGTTATTGTACAACTAAGGTGGGAATGCGCTCTACAGTGTAGCTAACTCTTGACGGGGCAAAAATGAGCAGAAACTTTGGGTTTAATGCCAAAACTATCGGCGGGCATGTAGGAGACCACAAACCTATCAGTGGGCATGTAGGAGAGCATGGCCAAATGGTGTAAGCCACTGTCGGTAAGTTCTTTTCTGAACTGGGTCAGTTAGCGAAATCATGGTCATGTGCTGATTGGGTTCCTGGTTGGGCCTTGGCTTCGAACGTGGCATATAAAAACAAGGGCTCGAGACCCCATATGTCGATTCTCAATGTAATCCAAAATTAGCATGATTATTCCGTAATAAACAAGGTTTAACTACTTCAAGTTTGACTTCTATATTGAAGACTCATAACATTATGACAATTTGATCCAGTTATATCTGCTCATAGAATTGGCTGCTACATCTGTTATAGAAATGGTACTACAGAGAGGATAATGGGAAACTGTTGATTACCAAGGTTATTCGAGGCATTTCTTTCGTCATAGTTATTAGAAAAGTATTGCCTCATGAAAACTGCTTGGTTAATTTGCTATTTGCTGCCTACAAACCTGGTCTTGGTGAGACAGTACAAACTGGATGTTCTATTTGATGCTATTGTCCTTGAATAGAGGCTGAAATACTGTGACCGAAGATTTAGGACCTTATTTCAATAAAAAGTATGAACAAAGAAAACCTTTGCTGGCTGGTTTTAAAGGAAAGAGGAAAACAAGCCAAACAACAAAAATCATACACTAGAATAATTGTAGCACAGTAAACCTCGTTATGCACTTAGGTTTCATAGGCTTGATCCGAATTTGAACTAACAACCCAATCTGTGCTCAAAATATGCCCGCTCCACCACAGCGTACAATGACTTACTGAATCCATTATTAAGGTCACAACTGTTGTTGTCACAACTGTCTGGCTGTTGCAGACATAGGGCTTTAGGGCTTCGGGCAGATGACCAGGAGTGGTTAACGCTCGTTAAACCCTTTAACCCCTTTTTTGTTATTAAAGCTCACTTTGACCGAGAATGCTTGTGGCTATAGGCAATGGAGAATTAATACAAATAAATACAAAGCTCAACAAAGTGCTAAATCGTTGTAAACTACTATGATAAAATTTATTACATAGGGGATAGCAAGTCAAGCAGTGAACCAGGAGGCACCACTAATGCTGCCCCCACAGGAATAAACGGTCGTGATCTGCAAGGAAATGACCCTTAAGTCGAAGCTTGAATATGCCTAATGTTGTCATATCAAAAAGAATTTCCGGTGGACTAGCAAATACGTGCCACACGAAGGAAAAAAAAAGTTGTGCATCGCAGCAGCTTTGCATCTTTTTATTCAATGTTCCAAGCCTGAACCAATGTACGTCTGAGAACGGGTCATCACTGAGCCACAGCCGAATTCTTTGATAAAATTGATCTCTTAGCATTTTGTAACATTAAGTACAGAAGATAACTCTAATAGAACGTTCTTCTAAAGAATCACAGAAAATTACACTCATGGAAAATTCAATTGCAAGATGTGGTGAGTTGTCACTATAACAATAAAAAGTTAACAAGAACGGCGACCAACAGCACTCTCTCAGTAAATTAATTCTTAAGAAAGGCTAATAATTATGTCAGGAATGCTGGGAAAATAACGACATCACGTTACGGGATAAAGATAACGATCGACGACCTCACGTTACGGATCAAGTAATCGAACGTGCTTCACGTAACGGAATTACGTTATTAGGGGAACATCACATTACGGATTATTTTTCAACAGGAGAGCTTCACGTTATGGAACATAAAAGTAGGTCTAAGCATGACATCACACAACGGATTATATACGTTTAGCCTAAACCCGAAATCACTTTAGGGATTCACTTTCCCAGAGCAATAGAATTTCCCAGGATACCTATGGAGAATTGCACTCGTCCAGTGAGCAACCTATCAAATTACTCAAGAACTATGAGGACAGATAATTTGCATAGGATTAGAACGTTTTAATGCCATCTCAACATACCGAAGGACACCCTCGATACATTGTTGCTACATGAGTGCAAATGTTATTTTTAATTAAAGACAACTGGAAGCCACTGAACCTATCTTAACCTTTTAAGTGCTATTCTCGAGAAAACTCGAGCCAAACACAAGCACAAGTTTAAGTATTAATAAGAATTTCATAAAGAAACACATAAACTGCTTATGCAAAAAATCATAACATTATTATTTTCATAGACGAAAGACAAAGCTCTCTATTGGGTGGTTCCAATAGGCGGGTTGTTATTGTCGGTTTCGTGTGGTTTTGTTGTTATTGTCAGGTTAGGTTAGGTAAGTTTGGGGTTTTGCATTTCATACTGAGGTAGTTAACTGGTTGGGGTTTGGCATTTCATAACGGGGCAGTTAACTGGTTAGGTTATGTTAATGATGGTTTAACGAGTTTTCGCAATTTGGGATCAATTTGTAGTGCCTTCCGTGAAAATTAAAAGTAGGTTTTTTTTTCTCTTTTTTCGAATTTCGGGCCATGTGCGTAAAAGGAACATGGGAAGAAAACGGGCTCACGTCCGATTTTTTTTTTAATGAACTAAGAATGACCTGCTGAGTAATGTTTTCCTCTTCCATTTTTGGGGCAAACGCACCTTATTGGCCGTGGTGAAGGTCCAAAGTCCTATCTGAACTGTTTACGGAAAAAAAATATCAGCTGAGAACATGGGAAGAAAACGGCCTCTCGTCCGTCAGCGCAAAGAGTGCGGCTTTCAATAATTTCTGACGGCCTAACGAAGCCTTTACCCCAAAATTTTTATGCGAAAAAGTTGTTCAGTTGATCATTTTACGTCATTCTAGCCCAAGGAGATATCAATCGGTGAGGAGCCCTTATTCTTACTATAAGCCACGTAAAGTAAACTTGTTCCCTCTGTTGTTTATTTTACCATCGAAAGTGATCGTGGAATGAATTATACTTCTGCCTTTATTCCGTTATCTACGCACCTAGTATGCACTATCCCGTTTTCTCAAACTTTTGTCGAATTAATTATACTACAGCAAACTTACACTAAAAATCGATTACACAATAATTACCCAATTTAACAGGAGCCGCATAAATACACGAATTTGCCAATACGCATAGAATCCTAAGATGCCTGCCCGGCGAACCGTAAAGTAGCCACCATTTATTTTCCAGTGGTTTGCCAATAGCCCAACAACAGATAGAATTCCGTTTTTCGTGCTTGTTGTCAAAACCTGAAATAAGCTGGGCCATTTCCGGTTCAACTTATTTTCATACAGAAACATAATTGGCAAAAATTTTTAGTCAAGGACCTACAACCCTTCATAGTGAAAAATCTACTAATATTTCAGTCACTTCCGGCCATACGGTAAAGGTCATAGGCATGACCCGTTCAAATAAACGACTAGAGAGGGACGTAACGTCATTCAACAATAGCTCACGATGCAAGCCCCTTTTCCTCCCCAACTGCATTTCAATAACTGCTTTATGCATTACATGCATAAGCAGTTAAAAACATAGTCCAAACTATGCACGAGATGAGCAACAATGCAAAAAAGACAACAATACTAGGCTCCCTTAACAAGCCGATTCTAGAGACGGCAGTGGCCGAGTTGGTAGAGGTGTGTACCTCACGTTAAAGAGCTCCTTCAAGTTGCTAGGTCGAGTCCCCTGCAGGTTATCCCTACTTTTGTGGAGATATAAAATTAACATAGCGCTTAAAGGGTTAATACATAACTAGCACAATGCCGGGGAGTGAATACTAAAGTCTGAGTACAAAGCAAGGAACGTTTTTACGTCATAACAAAATCTCCACCTGGAATGACGTAGATCAAAAATCAAGTTGAGATGTGCAAGGATACAGAGCGAAAGTACCATGTGAAGCCGTGTCGGCCACACGACCTCGCCACACGAGACCAACAAGAGGAGTGAGTTACGTTGTGCACATGCTAACTATCTTGGTTAAAAAGGAACAGACAAATTACCTTAACACGTGACAAGGTTACATTAAAACATAAAATAAGATGTGAGTTTAAAAACTAATTCATTAAGAATTTATTATTTAAGAAAACAACAGCACAGGTAAGTGATAAATTATTTAACTCAAGGTAAGTACAACTTATTTAGGTTTTATATATTTTATTTTTTAGGTTATTAATTTCAGGGATAACAGGAATTCCAGACATGGCCCATTGAGATACTTACACCATGCAAGACTTCCGTATGGTTCCAGGAACAGCAGAAAGATTAGCGAAGTGGGAGTTTCAATACAGCCCGAGCCAAAATCTATCGTGAGGCACGACACAGGCATGACCGAATGTACGTCTGGGAACGGGTGGATCAATGAGCCACAGCCCAATTACTTGATAAAATTGATATCTTGGTATTTTGTAATATTAAGTACAGAGATTAACCCCAATACAACGTTCTTCCAAGGAATCACGGTAAATTACACTCATGGAAAATTCAACTGCAAAATGTCGCGAGTTGTCACTATACGAGAAAATCAGTGCTTTGTGGACATCTGAAACCAAACCATCAGCATTTGGCAATCCCACATCAAGAACAAAAGGACATTAGTAGTAAAATTTTCACGCTGGGTCAGGCCATTACAGGCAAGAAAATCTGATAAATGTTGCTCTCTGTGGGAATACGCTGTCATAGCCTACCTGTCTAGGCAGTCCGTGCTTGTTGAAATTGCCCACAACATATAGATTATTAAGTGAATTAGGAAAAGTTCACAGTTTAGATCATTAACTACGTCACATGGTTTGTGGTAAACAACAGCTAATCGAAGATTTGCATTATCAAAAAACAGATGAACCATGATTCCTTCAGTTCCATGCAGCTCAGCAGGAGGGAGAAGTCCCACTGACGCACTGATATTAGTGTCAAGCAGTTGCAAGCCTCTCCAACCTACGTGGCCTATAAGCTCGAAAGATTTTAAAACTAAGTGGGTATACATTAAAGCATCATGCGGGTAAAGGAAAGAGGAAATGAAGCCAAACATCTAAAATCATCCATTACAAATAACATAGTACATACAGCAAGCCACCTTTATGCAACTACGTTTCGCTGGAGTGGCATAACCGGATTCGAACTAGCAACCCAATTCGTGATTCTTTAGCATCACTCCTAAAGTGTGCGCGGCCTATATTGAGTTCGCTGCAGAACATACACAGATAATCGATTGTACGTTTTTGGCAGCAGAGTGCCTTGTTGATATCCAAGATGGTTACAAAAACAATGGCGGCCGTCGATTAAAGCCGCCCCCTCCGGGAAGACGTAGTCGCTCGTAAAATACTTCCAGGACATTACGAGCTTAGGACTTAAGATATGCCGCGTGCACAATAATGCCGAAGAGAGCCAGAATGCGCCTGTTCTACGCATGTTGTGTTAGATGTAGTCACAATGAAGTAAATATACGTAGAAGGGTAATATTTCTAAGTTAAGTCTCACGTTACGACAGTTATTGCAAAAGTATTTAAAGTGAATTTACGAATTGGTGCTATTTTCAGTAGAAATGTATGGAGTGCACTATTAGGGCTTTTAAGGCTGAATTCTAAAATGTCCAGGGAGATGTAATAATATTCACGTTGAATCTTTCTGTATCCTGCTAATCTTTTTTAGTTCTAACTGCTAAAAACGAAACGTACCTCTTTTCTTTATATATGTATATATTAGTTCAGACATTTGGCTTGTTGAAATTACAGAAATTCTGCATGCTTGCAAAATATTTCTATAAAACTTCAGTTTCATTATTCTACATGATTTCAAAGTCTAAGAATGGAAGTATACATGAAAAAGTCTCACGTTTCTCTGCACACAAATACCGTTAAAGGTTCACAGTTTCCTGTTGGTGCTGCCTATCGTTCAGTTGTATCACTCGTGGCATACCGCTTCGTAACTTTCTCCAGAAATGAGGGTCATCCCATTTAACGTAAGTATTGAGTGTAACGAAAGTTCGCAGTTCATGGCTAAGATTCTCTAAGCCTGGAACTTCACCCGGAACAACGATTAGTATCCTATTCACCTGATCATCAATCGCTTGCTTGTAAGCGGCCATGAACTCCATTTGGCTCCACTCACTGTCCAAGAAATTCTGTGTTAGAACAATAATAGTACGTCGACTGCGTTTCACTGATGAAAAGATCAGAGAAGGAATCGGTATTCCAAGTAGCCAATCACGACCGTGCAAGCATAGTTTGTAGAATGGAGCTTCAGTTTCTAAGCCACGCACTAAGTTGTTTGCCACCCATTCTTCATCTAGTGAACTGTATGACACGAATGCATCATACAACTTATTTTCGTCAATGTCATCTTCGGTTACACAACGAACACAAATGTCATGAGTAAACATCCACAGTTTGAGAAAGTCCTTATATCTATAAATAACTATGACACCGGCCATAATAAGAACAATAATGGATGCTAACGTTGGAAAAATTATTTTTATTAACAATGCATGTGATTGATCAAGCGGGCAAAATTCAATTTCTGTAGCATTGGCAAGAAATAAAGTTCGTTTAGAGAACGAAGAGGTGCAGGTAACTTGATCGAAATCTGTTACGTTTCTACGAATCAAGACATTCTTTATTTCCGGGGTGTCACAGTCACACCCCCATGGATTTCCGGAAATAAATAGCGTCGTCGGAAAATTGTGCAGATGCAGTAAGTACCAAAGTGATTCAAAGTGTAATAGTTTGTTATTTCGAAGGTCTAAAACTCGCATATGAGAAGTAATTCTAACATTTACTACGTCATTTAATAGATTATTGTCCAAGTAGAGTTCCCGGATTATTGCCCAGTCAAAAGTCACTGTCTCTTGCACATTTCGAATAAAATTATTGCTTAAATATAGGATTACTGGATTACTGAATTCCTTGATATTAGGAAAACTCGTCATGTTTTTGTCCCTACAAGTAATTGTAATTTCTTCAGTGAAACCCTTTGTGGTACATTTACATTTTTCAGGGCAGTAAAAAGTAAAGTTACAGACGGCATTTAATACGTTAGGGTTCAGCAGTGCATCATTCACAGTGTGATAGCTGTTATTATCTATCATAAAATCGGTAATACGAAATGACATGTTGGATCGAACCATTCCGAACTGAGGGGAATTAATTAACTTCATATTGACCATCATCAAGGTAACAAAGTCGCATTTTACGAAATGGAAATCAGAAATAATGATTTTAGTATTCGTTAATTTAAAGTTGGTATCAGTGTATAATGGATGGGTGAGATTGAATCTAACTTTTAGGGTTTGGTATTTCTTCTCATCATTCGTTATATTCACTTGATCATTGCATAGTAGAATAGGATACACGCCAGTTTCGATAGAGAAGCTGTGCACACAAATCGTAAACCTGCTTATGTATACTGTTTTTAAATGTGCAATGCTCCTTAGGAAGTCGATATCAATTCTGTTAATTGGATTGTTTCTTAAATCGGCCGTTGAAACCGAGTGTTGCAGTACTTTTTCTGACCGTGGGTTAGTTAAACAGCAGCGTTTACAAATGAAGTTTTCAATATTTTTGTGTAGAAAGGTGGAATTTTCGGTTGGTATGATGTCTGAATCCTCAAACGTTAAACAATTATCTGTCATATCGAGGTTTACAACTTTAATTAATGACTCATTCAAAAAATTCAAGTCTTCAAACCAATTGTTTTTCACATTTAAGTACTGTAACGTGATGTTAAGCTGAAACAGTTCGGATGGTAACGTGGTTAATTCATTCCACTCAAGCGATAAAATTTCTAGCTTAGTAAGGGCTTTGAAAAAACCATCTTTAAAAGAATAACTATTTAAACGGCAATAAGCTAACTCTAGCACTCTCAGTGCCGCATTGTTTTGAAGTACATCATGTGATAAAACAGTTAAAGCTGTCTGACTGACATTCAGTACTTCCAACTTTACGAGTGGGTCAAATATATTTCCAATGGAGCGAAGATGTAGGTTTCTAGATAAATCCAGAAACGCTAGTGATGATAGCCCGTGAAACATATCTTTTTGGTGCAGAGTCGTGAGTAAGTTGCAACTTAAATCTAATTTTTCAAGCTGGTTTAAATTCTGAAATAGTTCTGTATCAAGTTTTGTTATCATAGACGAGACAATACTATTTTGATTCAGCTTTAATTCCAGTAAACCCGGAAATGTAGCCGAAAAGGATCCTTTGAACTCACCAATGCAACTATTGGTAAGTATGAGGTGTCGCACCATATTTCTTCGGGGATGCAGAAACAATGCCAAGTGTTGGTTTCTTTGAATGACGTCCAGACCCTGACCTACACATGGAATAACGGATTGGTAACTACATGGGACACTAAGGTGAAAATAAGTAACATTTGTTAGTGGTAAGTAATTTAAAAATGTATTTACTAAGGCGTAAAATTCGTGCTCGTTTGTTTCTTGCTTTGAAACTGACAAATGCTGAGAAATAAACCTATGGTCACGGAAACCAGCATTGATGGTAAACGAGAATTTTGTTTTGCCATAACGCTGATATTCGTGACAAGTGTACCCTGTTTTTGGAAACCTAGACACGCAGTAGCATGAAATGAATTCCCTGAATAATTTTTCACAGATTGGCAACAGATTTGGTTGACGCAGCGAACTACTGCAGAAATACTCCTTGCAGGAAATGACAACTTCATGTTGTGAGACTCGAAGGTACGTTAATACCACTGCCACTACCAGACACTGTTTCATCACTGACTAAGAAATACAATGCGTAGTGTTCTTTCTTTCTTGGATTGTTTCTGCCAAGCAACAAATGGACGTTTCGCTGGTTACATTGACCTTTTCGTCCTTTTCGTCATTACCATTAACAGCAAACCTAAAATTAAAATAAACACTGTAGATTAAAAAAAACAATAGGGCAGTGACACGACGTAGTATTATTGTATATAACTCTATGGCGGAGCAAGTTACTGGTTAGCTGCAAGGTGCACTGGTGAGGGAAAAGAAGAGCATCTTACTGAAGCCAATGCTATCAGACTAGATTTCTTAGGCCTAAAACGCGCGATTTTTGTCGATTTGTTGGCAGTTGCTGACATTTTTAAGCAAGTGGAATCTTTATTTTCCAATTACAACCTAAGCAGCATAAAGGATTGGAGAAAACAACGGTTTTTAAGCCTACGCAATCCACTCTCAAAGCACTGGCTTGACTAGAAGTGCTGTTGTTTAACCCACCATTTCAATCTAGTGCATCTTGCAGGTATCTCTCTTGTAGCCATATGACGTCACTTGACGCTGTTCTATAGCCTACCATTAAAAAAAACGACGTTGTAGTAGTTGTGTAGGCAAAAAGTAGTGTGTAACAATTTACTAAGATGAAAATAATTCACTTGTCATCATTTGGACGGTCTTTTTCGTTTGAATGGCTGTCCTTTCGATTTTCTACGACGGATTTTGGCTTATTTTAACTGCACACTATTTCTTTTTAAAACAGATTAATTTATTGTCTATCAGCTGTAATTTACGT
Organism: Lithobius niger; assembly: GCA_023313725.1. NCBI lineage: Eukaryota > Metazoa > Arthropoda > Chilopoda > Lithobiomorpha > Lithobiidae > Lithobius > Lithobius niger. The sequence continues at coordinate 8,821 of JAHWFP010115513.1, read as the reverse complement.
CTATTAGTATTAAAAAATGTTTAAGCGTATAAAATACGGATGTAAGCCTTAAAAAAACTTAAAGCCGTAAAGGAACAAATATTAGAAAAAAGAAATGTAAGCCATCAGCGTCACACTAATACGTGTAAAAGAATCTACAGCGACCCAAAAAACAAGATGGAGATTCTTTTATACGTATTAGTGCGACGCTGATGACTTACATGTCTTTTTCTAATATCTGTTCCTTTACAGCTTTAAGTTGTTTTAAGGCTTACATCCGTATTTTATATGCTTAAGCATTTTTTAATACTAATATCCATTATTAGTAAATATTGTAATATTGTAATGTAATCACCTTAAATTAACTATTATAAGAAAGCCTATTTAATACTCAATTATAAGAGCTATAAAATTAGAAAATCGGTTGTTGGGTTCGGTCTCTATACATGAGAGCAAAATTTCCCGAAGAAGAACAACAATAATAATTGTAGTCACATTAAAATAGGCCAAAAGGCCAAAAACCAAAGATGGGTTCAAAAGGCCATAGGCCTTCATCATGAGTAAGTTTTATATTGTAAAATTGAACATCTGTTCGTTGGTTCGATTTTCCGGATTAGTACGTGTTACGGGCCAGAAATTGGGCTTATTATGAACATCGAGCGTTTGAAATTTGGTACACAAGGCAATTCTTAGCTAATAAATTGAGCTAGCTATGGAATCTCTCAAGATATCCCCTAAGGCCCATTCCTGTCCCCCTACTACACTCACCTGTAGTACTACGAATCTTGGTACCATGAATTTTGGCTAACAAATTCCAATTCCAATTTCCAATTCCAAATTCCAAATTTGGCCTACTAATGACCAACAAATTCTTGCTGATCGTGCTAAAACGTGAATTAGTACACAAGTCATTCTTAGCAGTACAAATCGAACTAGAATTTGTTGATCATCACTTCATGGAGAGGGCACAGGGAAGCACTGGAGGGTGGGTGGATCTCATGGGGTTCCATGTGTAGTTGGATTTCCACTGCTACAGTGGATGCTTTTAGTACATTCATCAAGAATTTGTTGGTCATTGATGTTTCATGTAGTGCCCAGTTAGGGGGGGGGGGATGCTGGGGGAGGCTTTGGTGGTATTTCATGGGATCCATGGCTGGTTCAATTTCTAATACTAGGAATGATCTGTGTACCAAAATGCATGCTTTCAGTACGATCAACAAGAATTTTTCGGAAATCAACCTCATGGAGCCTGAATAGGGGGGAAGACTGAGGGGCCTTGGAGGGTATCGCGGAAGTTCCATAGCTAGTTGGATTTCTACTGCTAACAATTATTTGCGTACCAGATTTCATTTTTGTAGCACTATCCGGAAGAATGTGTTCGTCAGGACTCAAAAAGGGAGCACGGGGTGGGGGGGGGGGGGAAATCGTTGTG
>JAHWFP010115505.1:149-12467 GCA_023313725.1 Lithobius niger | reverse complement strand
ATTACTGGTCTGCGCTGTAGATTTAATGATTCTAATCCTGTCACGCCCATAACGACATCGTAGAACGAATTGTTGACCGGTGTAATGCATGCTACCGTTTTTAACACTGTGCCATCACCTAACCTTAGGCTTAGATTTACCTGATCCAAAGTAAACACTTCGCTACACAAGGCAGTTTTACATTTAATCTTACGTTTTAAGCGTGGCCACCTTCTGGCGAGCCTGGCGCTAACTAGCAAAACTGTGCTTCCGGAGTCGCATAAAATATTAATTTTATTCTTCCCTATGCTACCGGACAGAGTACTAGCCTTAAGAATTTTACTGGCATTTTTCCCAACTGGGAAACATGCATTAACTTGCTGGGTTTTCGAGTTAAGCTCGGGGCATTCACTGCGAAAATGATGGGGAGAATCACACACGTAGCAGCGCCTAACTCTATCTTGATTTAGGTTAGTTTTTTCACTAGCACTAAGTTTTATGGCAGGTTTCCCTCCAGGGTTATCTGCTTTCACACTGACAGATCCGGCCGGATTAGCTGTCGTGTTGTGGTTACGGTTGTGACCACGCTGTTGACCAGTAGGTTTAGAACCTTGGTTCGACGCTACAGCTATGGGCTGTGTTTTGGCTGCACGAGTGGCAGTCTCGTTAGCAATCTGTTTATTGCGGGTTGTGAACTCGTCACAAAGCTGGGCCTCTTCGGCCAGAGTTCCTAATCTGACTTGATCAGGGATCCATTTTCTGAGTTGGGTAGGGCAAGATTTCTAAAATTGCTCTAAAAGCATTAGATTGACAACTTTGTTGTAATCTCCGTTAACTTTAGCTAAACCTAACCAACGAGTGAAAAGAGTTTCTAACTCAAATGCATAATCCTGGAATTGCATTTCTACACCTTTTTCTAGAGAACGAAATTGCGTTTGCAAAGACTCTTTAGTCTGTACGAAATGGGCAAGCAGTTTATTTTTGACTACTTCGTAATCCTGCATTTCAGCGTCTGTTAGCTGATCACAAACTTTAATAAAGACCTCACCGACGAGGGGTTGTAACGCCGTGACCCATTGGTCTTTAGGAATCTTTTGACTAGTTAAGGTTCGTTCGAAAATCTTAAGAAAACTGTTAATGTCAGTATTGGGTGTCCACCTATTTACCAATCGAACTATGTCGGCCACTTTACCATGTTTTGCAACTGGATTCGGGGGAGGTGGGGGAGCGCCATTAGCTCCATTAGGAGCAGGGTTAAGATTTATCGCCGCAGCATTTAGCTTCGCTAGTTCGAGCTGCTTGTCCAGTTTAGCTAATTCCATAGCACTGGCACGGTCTTTAATTTGGGCATCTTGGTCCCTTAAAGCTAGTTCATGAGTTCGTCGACGGTCGGCCTCGGCCAAGTCAACAGCACGTTTTTTTCTCAGCGTCTGCTACTTCAAGTGCTCTTAATTTAAGTTCTTCTGCTTTTAAAAACAGTTCATTTTATTTAGCGGCTAATTCTTTTTTAGCAAAAATAGCGGCTTCTCTCCTTTCAATAGCGTTAGCTAGTGCATCGGAAAGTTCAGTTAAATCTAATTTACCGTCTTCAAGGGCTGATCGTAATATTTTCTGCGATTCGGCTCGGGATTCACTTACGGTGAAGCCTAGGTTTAAACAGGCCTTCTTTAAGTCCTTGTTTGTTATATCACGAATGATTCCATCTAATTCTTCCATTTCAGACATATTTGAGTCTTAATGGTTAACGTGGTTTCAAAATAAAGTTTTTATAAATGAAACAAAAATTAAAAGCAGCCGCTTAAAATTTAACGTTACTTTTGAGTAGAGCGAATTAATTAAACAACTTCTCTCCCAAATCCAGTAAGATTGCACATAAAAAATACACTTCTAAGACCCCCAGCACTCTGGTATATGAATAGCTAAATTGCATAAATGCTATCAACTACAACACTCGGCTTGGCGGCCTTTAAGCATATCTCATGTACACTTACCCAAGGGTACAATCGCTGTACGGTCAGTCTGTCCTTCCGTTCCACCGTAGTACGGGAAGTTCGGCACTGATTCTCCGGAGTCGATCGTCACTGGCGGTCAAATCCACGGGACCTCGGCGTTGCACGCAAAATTCACGGCTTGGCTGCACGGAGCGTAGTTTCCCTCTCGGGCCTCTTCTCCTACAGCATCGGTTGGGGTTGAGACGGCTCTCGGCTTGAGGACGTCTACTGGAAGCGGCAGCTGTTGCTTCCTGGCGCCGGCAGTTATTGGAGCTGCGGCGGGGGTTGTACTATTTTTGACTTTAGTACGACTTCTGCTTCGTGACTTTTTTTTAGCTTGTCACAGGCATCTGCTTCGTGGTCATGTTTGGCTGGACCACAGACATCTAGTTGGAAGTGGCTTGCATCCTTCTAGGCATGTAGCATGGCAGGGGGGAAAACGCTTGACGGGAACAGCACCTGTTCATCCCACCGTTGCCACCACTTGTAACGGCAGACGCTACGATGGCTTAGGTGCTTGTAACGCCCCCGGTTTCCCTGGTGTACTTGGAGTTTCAGCTTGAGGTTAATCGGTGTTAATGACGACTTTTTATGTTATTCAACACAGCATGGACACTGTCCCAGCATGGGGGATGAAGCGCCGTTCCTAATTAAAGGGGCCTAACCTTAAACTGTCGGTATCGCTGCCACCAACGGTGGATTTAACTGTTTAACTAGCTAAAATCTAAAGATGGGCTACATATTTAATTTTACACTAAAATACAATTAATCAATCCTAGCAAACGACTGAAGCTTAAAACTCCTGGTTTTATTTTTGCAACAGAGAATGAAAAAGACACTTTACATTATGGTTTGCTTCTGAAAGCTTTTGAGTACCAATTATTTAAATAGGCAACAAGTTGAAATTACAAAAGTAGCAATTTACAATTCAAACAAACAACGCTTATGTTTGAGTAAAAGTTTAAATTTTCTCATTTAGAAAAAGTAAATCATGGGTGCTCCCGGAGACACCCACAAGACTTGACAGCCGCAACTGATTAAAGTCTATCTAACAGTATGTTTCTACATGATCAACCGCCCACAGTTATGTTTCTAAGTTTTCCAAGTACAAAAAGATCAACCTCCCTTAGTTCTCTCGAGAACTGTTCTAAGTTATAAAAAGCCCGGCAATTTTACACTTAGGCATCAGTTTGATTCAATTTGACTTCCACAAAGATCAAACCGTCATTTAGTTTAGATTAAAAATCCATTTAAAATAAACTGGAAAAGTTGGTTTTTAGTAAGAGAACCACTCTGACGTTATGGGGAGAGGAAACCTAAGATGCCGCTACAGGCGTCTCCACCATAATTTTCCCTAGCTAGAGAGTTAAGTTAAGTTTTAAACTAAAATTTAGAATATGGGGGTCCTAAACTGAACTTTCAAAAGCTAAACTTTAACATACGAACCACTACCATCGTGCCCGGCATGGCATTCTCCGGACATGGCGTCTCCACTCCCGACTGGCGTGACCGGTCTCTAGCTTGAGATCTGTGAGCTGTGCTAACTATGCATTCTGGGGCTGGGGTTTTATACACATTACCGGAAGTAGGCGCGGACGCCGAGGATAGCTGCGGGGGTCTGATTGGCCGAGGGCCTCGAGAACAATGGAAAGTGGTAGGAGAAGTTGGATGAACAAAGGAACTAGGTGCAGAGCCGTTTGAAGGAGTAGTGACATGTAAGACAGAAAAGATAGGCCTGTTTTGAGTTTTACTCAATTGAACTTTCGGAAATGGGCCTTTATTTTGAATTATTGGCTATGGATTCCATATTTACATGATTGCTACGTGATTTGGCTCTTGGTAAAGCTTATTACTTGGCTTTGGGTAATGCGTAGAACATTACTATTAAAGTAAACAAGCTTTAACGGTAAACTGCAGTGTTAAACACCACAACTAGTTTTGGCTGGGGAGGGGGGCAAAAATGGAGGATTCGAAGTTTTTGCACAGTTTGACTTTCGGAAATGGGTTAAACAGATCTTTTTAAGAATTCTTTTAGTGTTTAATAGTAGATCAAGCTATTCGTAGGTTTTGGTAGGTCTCAGTCAGGTCTAGAGAACTAAAATAAACATATATACACTGAAAATTCGTGTCCGGTAGAATGCCAGGTCGTAATACGTTTATACGTTTGGACATATGGTAGCGTTTCTGGGGGTAAAAAGATTATGATAAAAGGATAAATGTGGTTAAATAAACTAGCTTAGTTAAATGCTATAACGCATTAAGTTACTGGGAACAATTAACGTTTAACATTTTTAAAGTTAAATTCGATCGTTGTGGAAATTTTTCATATGGGTTGCGGCCGACAAACACAATAAAAAATATCACACTACAAATTGGTTGTCTGTATAAATCCTCTTACAATACACTAAGCTGGTATGTTCGGGCTTTTTGCCCTAAAAGAAAAGGGATAAAATGAAAATACAAAAATACAGAGTTCAGCAATGGCGGCCATGTTGAAGGTAGGCTGTAGTGAATTTGAGATGATCTTTAAACTACTTGTTTAAAGGTTCTTCCGGGTGAAAAGTCCGGATTTGGGCTTCCCCAAGAGTCTTGTATTTGGACAGTCTATTAAATGTCGAAGAGTTTGTGAGAATCGGACCATTATTGCAGAAACGGCGAGATATGCCTCGGCGAGGCATTTGGGTGCCTCAAGAAAAAAAAATTTCATTTTTGAAAAACAGGCGTTTTTCGGTGGCGCTCGTTTAATTTCTTTTGCATCCAATTTTTTTGAGTATTTGAAACAAAATTGCAAATAGGGACCACTTTTCAGATAAAAAAAAAATCCAAAAAGATTTTGGATGAGTGGGTCCTATTTTTCAGAATCACTATTTTTGAGCCAGCCAATTGGTCCCTACTAGCATATTTTTTTTTTAAACTCTTTGGTGTCTTCTGCATTTATTTGTTCTTTAGCTTGTAATTTGTTCTTTTTATTACGCTACACATTGTGTACTACAATTTCTATGATGGACTATAATCAATAACAAAAACGTTAATTTTTTTTTTTCATGTTAGGTGCAGTGTACGAGATGTAGGTTAAATAAAATATTATTTCTGTTGCTATGCCGCTGGACTGGAAAGGGCCAGCTTGGGCTGCTGCCACCCAGCCAAAATGTCTGTTCTGAGAACACTATCCTTTACACATTAAAATTGTTGCTACTAGAAGAGTATTCGAAGCGTACTGTCAGCTCCCACAGCATGAAAAAAAAAAGTGTTCCACAGAAGCAAAGGCTGGCTGTACCCAAGAGAAAGAACAAGAATATAGTTGAAGCTGACTGATTTTAGAAGGCAGGTTAGGCTACTAACTTTGACCAACACCTTTAGTCCAAAACATCATTATAGATTCTGGGTATGACTGCAATGAGCACACTTTTTTTTTTATTAAAAGCAATACACATTCCAAAATGTGAGTCATATTTTTTAGATTTAAGTGGTGGCTGAGAAAAACTTTTGTTGTTGCTTCATGCAAATCTTTTTTGGCCTGTAAGCCCAAGTCGAAATGCATTTTTTTCGGCTTTCAACACAGTATTCTTAAACAATTTCAACAATTTTTCTTTATTAATTCCAAAGGTTCTTTTACATAACTTTACATTTTCCTTCCGAACTTAGCTGATTTTGACAGAGTTAGGCTGCCTTTTTATTTTATTGTATTATGAAACCTACTTCCCACGAGCCAACATATCCCACATTTCAAGGTCAACAACAAAAAAAAACTTGGAATGAAAAGAACATTTTTACTGGTAAATTAGAAAAGGGTCCGGAATGATTGATTTCTTCGTACTTACTAATTTCTACAGACTACCGTCATTAAAAATCGTTAAGATTAGAACTATGGCGGTATCCGATTGCCTTGAACTGCTTTGTTCATGATTAATGAAATCATTCTTGTCAAATGCTTTCGCTGTAGTTCGTCTTGAGACGGTCCCAAGAATTTCACCACGAGCGTAGAGCAATGCGAATGCCCCCGTCTGTCCCTATTAATTTTTTTTTTAACACAAACGATTTGCCTATAATAAATAAATACAAATTTAAAAACTTTTGCTGAATAGGCCTACCCTTCACTGACAAAATTTCAGGATTTATAATAATTTCCACGTCAGTGTTCAACCAAGTGAGGTATTAGTCTAAGGTTCAACCACTTTACACGCGTTTACAGCCGACAACACCATTCAGAAAAATTAAGGGGAAACAAAAACATCACGCACAGGGCTCGTCTCGCCGGCCTACTCGTATTTTGTGACGAGCGAGCCCTATGCCTTAGAGTGGCTAGAACGGACATTTTTTCGTAAAATTTATAAATTCACCCTTGCTAAGCAAGACGAAGTTTCACAAACCGTAATTAGTTGTTTTTGGCTGTCATGGCCACATTATCACATCACGGATATTCTTATATTCAATTGGAGTTTGTTCTCCAGTTCCCAGTTTAACTCTCTGAGTAGTTTTCGTACTTCTTGTCTCCAACGCTTATTATATTTCACACGATTGTCATCTATCGAGTTCATTCCATCATGGTCGAAAATCAGCTGGCGAAGTAATGACGATAGTGGCTCCCTCACTACGTTGCGGCGGTTGTTTCTAGTTGTGCATCGCTGCGGCATAGCGGCAGTCAATGGAACGAGTTTCGTAAGATCGCGTCCAGACGGCACCACCATCGTCGCAATCACCGCGAGGCGTGGTAATGCGGCTTTAAATGAAATAATTGAAAATTGTGCAGTAAGCAATTTTCATATATTTCATATAACCTTCGAAGTATTACTCGGTGGGATTACCTTGGCGAAAGAGCTTGGCGTTTGATATCACGACTTCACATGGCCGAAAAGCTTGGCGTGAATCCTTAACAAGTTTTGTTTTGGGATAGATTACTCTTTACCTGTGTGTTAAAATTGAGATATGTGAACTTTCCCTAACGAGCTGTAGACGTGTCTTTATACCCTATAAGAATTAACATGGGAGCCTTATCGTTAGCTAGCCAGTAACACAAATCAACGTTATTGAGGGTACTTTTTTTCCATAAAATAGACGTTCCCACACTTTAATGTTGAAGTTTTCTTCGTTACTGGACCCAAGATTCCAACGATTTTCAAAGATTTCTACTGCGTGGGGAATTTATACTAGTAGGCTGAAATCAGGGATCAGGTCGTTACAGTTAAAAGACACAGTCTGCTAGTGGCCGCCTTTCCACTTGGCAGCGACACACTAGCGTGTTTCTAGATTTACTCTTGATTTAGAGATTTACTTTTGATTTAATGATTTACAATCCATTTCCAAACCAAATGATCGAGCCAAAGGTAACGCGATTGTCATTCGCTTGTACTTAATTTACCGCTCTACTATTATTTCACAGTTAGAAATATGGATTGTTGAATTAAAAAAAAAAAAACATACACTTGAACCGCTATGCATATGACCGGCAAAACAGTACATTATATTTCGAAGCATTAATTTTTACAATTTAATATTATTCACAGATGGTTTACTGATTTACATTAATTTACATTGATTTAATCATTTACAATGATTTCCTGATTTAGGATGATTTACAGTGATTTGCCCTTGATTTATCAGTGATTTACTGAATTGCCTCCGATTTACAGGAATTTACAGGTTTACCAATGATTTACATACAGTGCTCATGATTTACACGCTGTCGGAGTCCTCGATTACGAGGCAGGCATGAAATCAAGTCCTGAGTTAGCGTTCGTTCGGAGAACGTGCCATAGTCTCTGGTGTAACCAATGCAGCTAGCGAAGAACATCGAAGGGATCTTGTTGCGAAAGAAAAAGAAAGGAAAAATTGTGTTGTATGCAGCAAATTGAGAAGTTGGGTGATATGGGTACGCTTGGAATAGAAGATTTTAATCTCCCCTTTGGCTTCTACTGCTTCTTAATTACTGGGAGTTGTCTTCAGAGACGTGTAAGCTGCCGAGGTCGCGTGATTTTTACTGCATCCTTCTGTCAACCGTGACTGATGATAGCAAAAAAGGCCGACTGGGTGTGTCGTCACTCTTGGCCTCTGCAATTCATTGGCTTTCACGTAACGAGCTGAAGGCGAATCCCAGTAAGAGACTGGTGGAGCACCTTCTTGACTCACTGATCTTTACACGTCTTTACTGCACTGAACGGGCGCTAATACCAAATTTGTTAATTGTTCTTAAAAGGACATACCCTCTCCCTATTTTCGAGCATCCTGCCCGTAAATAGCTTTTGCAACATTTACATGAGTTTGAGTGAATGTAGCCAAATCGTCTCGTACGAGGGGGAAAAACAGGAAAATAAAAGCGTTAGTGTTTACAATATTTACAAACGTTTGAACTAATGTTGCAAAACTAAGTGACACAAGAAAGCCAACATGGAGGCATGTACTTTTAAAATGACATTACCTTCTCACTTTTTTCACATATCGCATGCACACATACCTTTTGTAGTATTTACATAGGTTTGAGCTATTGTTGCTGGTTAACGGCCTATTTTTCACGGATATGTATTTTAATGGTAAGGTGTGACGTCAAGTTAACTTATCGACTTATTTGAGTTTTAAAAATTTTGTATTTGTAAGTGTTATTTGTGAATTATAATGAATTTAAGAAATTCCTAAACGGATACTTCCGGTTTAGAAACTTCCTTTCTACGAAAATAACAGCTAAGGAAAGGCTTATTTTTTTCTGTGCAAATTTCCGAATTTCGTGTTTAAGCTAAGGCCTTATTTTTTTTACTGTAATAGTTTAGATAAGATTAGAGTGCACTATGGCTTTGAGTCGTAGTTGTTTAGGTGTATTTCATATAGTGTCAGTTGCCTAGTTTTCATACCGTTGGGACAAAAGGTTGCCGGGTTAGACTTAGCTTAGCAGTCAACGTCGTGACACTGAGAAGTTTTTTTTTTCATGTTGGTACGAAAAATGTCACTAGTCGCAAATGTGCCTGTTTACACTGGTTTGGGGTTGAATTTGGGTTGTTTAGTTATAAAAATCAGCGTCCCTAATGTCGCGTGGTGGAGCTGTCACATGGTGGAGCAGGGGTTACGAAGACCCCATAAAAAGAGTTACGATCATCAAAAAAGTGTGGGTTATGGGTTTACAGAGTAACTGTGTATAACGGCTACACTTTTAGCATGGGGGTGTGTTAACGTGACATCACCACCATGCATTAATAAGTGATAAATGCTCTTTTGCAGAGCGATAAGCAGGAATCTAAACTAGTTGATACCACACCAAATCAGAATCACATACTTCCACGGGTTAAAAAGGCGTGAGTAATTGCTTATTACAGACTGAGACACAGAATTAAGTACGTGAGATAGGTTTCTGGTTAGCTTGCATTTGATTTATTTTATGATGGGACGTTGATTGCTAAAACCACTTCTGGTTCTGACTGATGCTAACTAAAAAGTTAGTGAAAGTTAGTGGATTCTGGTCTATTTCTGTTTTTTGTAGGTAGCCTATGCATCTTGTCGATGTACCAGTCTTCAAATCTGCTTATCTGCAGGGCGTTCGCTAATCCTTGTACTGTTTGTAGTAAATTTTTATTTTGTATGCTGCCAACTCCATATATTTCTATATTTTTGTTTCTTTAGTATTGTTCCGCTTCATTCTGATTTTGTTGTAGCTCTTTTAGTGTTGTTTTTATTTTTGCTGCACTGTTATTTTCTGCTTTGTCGAGCGCCTCTACTCTTTCTTCAACTTTTTCTAGTCTTTTTGATAATTCTATATTTCCTAGTTTTATTTCTTTACTTTCTTTTTTTCATTTCTTCGTATTTTTCTTCCATGAACTTCATTCCTTCCAGTATTTTCTCTTTCGTCATTTCGCATGACTTTTTCAATTCGTGAATACTTTGTGTTTGTTAGAGTGTAGCTGTTTTTATTGCTTCTTCCGTTTTTCCGTAACATGCATTTTCTGTTTCATTTCTCCAACTTTTGTATTTTGTGAATTTGTTTTCCTCTCCTGCATCTTTTACATTTCCATTTTTCTTTTTTTTTTCTTTCCTATATTGCTTCAAGACTCGCACATTCATAATGGTATTTACCTTTGCATTCTGTGCAGGTAATAAAGTCTCCTTCAATAATAATTACAATAATAATCTGCTTTATTCAAGTACAAGATGTTGCGTACAGACACGAAATTCATACTGTGAGGAACTATACACGCACTGTAACTGCAGCGAGCACTGGCGACCTGGATTCCCGTGGAGGGCGAAGGCAAACCTACCAATTACCGTAACATGGAACCGCTACCAAAGTCAGCTTTTTTTAAATAAAGAAACTAGCTACAACATTTGGATGGCAATGAACAGTTTCCTCGATTATAACTTCTTGTCGTACAATTTTTTATTTTATTTTTAAACATGTATATAACATGGAAAACGTGTCTTTTTCTAACGACATAATACTGATGGACGAGTGCACAGAACAGCCTAGCAAAACTGCGGAATAGCCTACGTGCCGTGTTTTGGCACTACGTTTTTAACGTCATCAGAAACTTCAGCAATTTTGGATTGCCATATTTTTGTTATACACCTATCTTTATCGGTCACCTATTTTTTTCAAATTTTTAAAGAAATTATTAGTCCTGGAAAAAAGCGATTTTAGATACGTTGCAAAATCGCGGCCGGTTTGTGGCACCGGCTTGAGGAGGCACGCATGCAAAGCAACACGCAGTTCGTATTGGCGCCAGTTCGTACTTTGAAGTGGCATGTAATCTGCTGCGAGTTCCTTTCCACTTTAGCGACAGCATGTCAACACATCAAAAAGAATATGTTTTATCAAGAATTGTAGCACAGAGGGTGATAAATATTTAATACACTTTTTCACAATTAAAAAAAAAATGTTACTTCATTGAGGAAAAATATCGTGAATTATGTTAGTTTTTATTCCATGATATATTTGTTTTATTTAGCGAAAATGATTTTTAAATTAATGAATTTGGCGGCCTTCGAGTTATACCATTAAAATTATTTCAGACTACTAAGGAATGTGTTTCGGTTTCCTCTACCACCTTCCGTTGTCTACCATCACCCTTCTTTCTTTGGAGGTCATTTGCCCTGGAGCTAAAGCAACCCTTCCCCAATGCACGTTGAGGGAGAGTAAAAACTTTCTGTCAACTGGCTAGCTTGGCAACAAGTTACTGTAAGAACGTGGCTGAGGCACTGTTTCGGATAGCCGCAGGGTGCTCCAATGTTATGTATTTTCACTCCGGCAAAAAGTGGTTGGATGTGCCTTATTTTTTCGAATTAATTGTTAAGTATAGGAAAGATAAGTGGAAATGTCAAGTTGATGCAGTCTGTAATGACACTGGATTATTAAAACCAGGCCTAGGACGCAAAGTTCCCTAACGCAAACAAGAGCACCCTCCGTTTATCCAAAAAAAAAGCTTGGCCCATGTTTGCAGAAAAAGTTTAAAGCCGTCTATTTCATGTCCTGTCGAATTGCGCACGCAGGGTCGCCGTTCAGAATACTGATAGAATTTGTGTTTTGTACTTGATCTACTCCGTAAAAGTTAACCTTATTGTCCTTTAACCCAGGGTAGAACAGGGGACTTAATCTACCCTGCTTTAAACATTAAATAGTCCTCAATAATGTTGGAAGTTTCGCATAAAATGAACGTTTTCTATTATTGGGTCAGGTCAGAACCCAAACAGTGACCCTACCTTGGATTAACAACAATACTTCGTTTGTCCAACCATTTATAAAAATATAACTTTGTTAAAAAAAACTAGAAAACAAAATATTTGTAACCTGCGTATCCGTAGCAATTTTTGCAGCAAGCTCTCTAAGTTTTTTTCATATTTTTTTATGGGGGGGGAGGGGGGAGGGGTGGGCAGCTAGAAAGTTGGGGTTGAGACTTGAATAATAACTTAATTAAGTTCCGTTTCTCTCTCCCCATCCCCCTCCGACTCTGCTTCGAATGTGGCTATGCTTTGCTTAAACGGTTTTGTTTTGAATTTCCTGGGTGAAACTGGATATGTTTCTTTCGAACCAACGCAACGGACACATACCCTAACAGAGCCTATAATAATAAAAAAAACAAAGAAAAAATATTTTTTTATTTTTTCCGTTTTTAAAAAACAAAGAAAAAATATTATTTTATTTTTTCCGTTTTTCTTCCTTTACCTTCGGCCTTATTTTCCCTGAGGGGTTGTTTTTTTTATGGGGTCTGTCCTCATGGACCTGAATAAAACTCCATTTACAGCTAGGAAGTCTGCAGATCTGTATCCATAATGATATGCAAATACAAACATTTGAAAAAAAATAGTTGACTTGATACTATAAAAGTAGTGCACCCGGGCATTTACTGTGTGCGTGTGTGTATGGTTGGGGGGG
>JAHWFP010115492.1:0-10586 GCA_023313725.1 Lithobius niger | reverse complement strand
ATAGGGGACTGCTGTTTTTTTTTTCGGTGTCGTTTAGAAATATCCCCTCAATAAAAAAACATGTCATTACAGGACCCTAACACTGTACGTTTCAATATTTTTTTCATTTGTTTTCCCGCCCAATTAAGTCTCTAAGTCTTCCAAAAGTGATGCAGCCACTTGTTTAGTACTGATGACTGTATAAAAAAATGAAAAGGAAAGAACAAATTATGAAAGCCTAGTTACTAGTGTAACACTAGTTAATACGTAAACTTTTCTTATGCTCCCTCCCCATCACCTTCCACTAATTGTATATTGTTTTGGCATGAAATCGTTTTCATAAGCAATACTTAGTATCTAGAGACAAAGTGACCAGTGATTACAAAAAAAATAAAACAATGTCAAGTAGTAAATAAAAGTTAGCAAAGGATTTAGCAAAACAATATAGGGTAAAATAATGTATCAGTCATACTCCCCCTCCGTACAATAACATAATGGTAATACATTTGCACAACCCTTACCCCCTTCCCCCTCCTTTCCAGGCATTATGTAATTTGTGAACCGCCCCTCCAATAGGTAAAGACGCTTGACGAATGACACACTAGAGTGTGTCTTAAATTTATCGGTTTATTAATTGTTGAACTTCTTTGTTGGTGTTTAACTGATTGTTGCACTATTTACAATCATTCTTATATGTCGCTATTGTTGAAATTAAGCGCCTTTTCCCGCCTGGAGTTTTTCAGCTATTGTCCCTCTCTCTACCGATCGTACCGATGACAGATATCGGTTAACACTCGTTAAAACAAAACAACAAAACAAAACCACCTTTTTAAGTTCCAGTGTCATTACTGCTCCCTTAAAACAGAAAAACTAAACTAAACCTTTTCAAGTTAAACCATCCTGGTATTTTTCATGGTATACAGTACCATTGTATTTATTTTAACAATTTAAAACTGAAACTTTGCTCCACTCTTATTATCCACCACCGCTTTGCACAATTGTATCAATAAAAATCCCTGAAAACCTTTTCTGCCTTTCCAACGACGGCACATTTTTTTTTCTGTGAAGAGCAGTCATAATAAAAAAAGTACAGTCATTGAAAAGGCAGAAAAAGTAATTATCTCCGTTACTTCTAGCAACGTTAATTGCCCTTGCTTTATTTTTCTTAGGCTATAACTTTACTTTTGTACTGGGAACGTATTTTTATTTCTTTTTTTTTAATTTAACGCCCAAGAAATCGTTATTTTCCCTATCAGTTCGCAGTCATTCTATAGAAGCGTTCCCTACGAAGGTAGTGCACCTAGCGGCGATCCTCGGAACTACTCTGGAGAGAGAACTGCATGCGCTTTCCCGGGATTGAACAGGCAGTGTGTAGAGTAGGCAGTGCCTATGCTGAACTGTTTACGAAAAAAAATTATGCGTCCCGTTTGGCAAGCGTTTCAGCGCTTATCAAAATCACTGTCCCGTTTGCGTGAGCGCTTCGTTTGCTGAAGCGCTCACGACTGTCCCGTTTGCAGGCGCTGAGAAAGTGCTTCGAAGCAACGCGAAGCAGAAAAATTGGTGCTTTTTTGGCTTAGCTTCAAGATGGCCGCTCCCTTGTACGTGGACGCTATCGAACTGACGTGAGATAATGGCAAATCTTTCAGCCTAAAGGTCGATTCTACTAAGACTAACAGACACCATACCGATAATTAGTTTTGTGTGCTCGCTGAAACAGTAATTTATAAAACGAACTTTCAAAAAATAACGTTGCAATTCTTGATTTCCTACTGACGTGTGTAGCGAGTGAGTGCATCGTTCGCAAAGTACGTGCATAGTCACACATTTTGAAATATATTTTGTAATTTTTAATTGTTTGCTTAGTTTGCCAGACTGAATCCCTTCACTGCAAACAGCCCAACTAAATATACGTCGTCTACACAGTGCTGGAAAACAACTGGCGCGCGTGTTTTTTACCAAGAGCCCAAATATTCACAAACGAATTATTTTTATAAAAACGCCAGCCATCTTGTTTCCTACGACGATCGTCCCGTTTGCTCGCAAAGCGCCGAACGTCTACTGGTGACGTCAGCATTGAGCCAAGAAAGCTATTTTCTGAAGCGCTTTGCCAAACGAGACGCACGGAGTTTTTTAGGGCAAGAATTCTTGCACACTACTAAAACGTTTTCCGCTCCGATCAGCTGTTGAATTCAAAATACTGATGATGATGTTCGCTAGATGTCGTTGCATGTATCAATAATTCGTGTTTTTTTAAGAGTAGCCTAACGTTTGAATTTAGGGTTACCTTAATAATAATAAAAGTTTATTTGCCGAGTATGCTAGCAAAATGGCGAGATAAGGCTTGTATGAGAATCCGGTGATATCGTACCAACATGAAGTGCCATAACCTGCACATTAACGCAAAAATAACATTAGAATAACCGTATGTGTATGGTTGTAGGTTACACTTATTTAGTCTGGATTAAAAACAATTGATTGAGGGTACTGTGACATCATCATGTAAAGCATTCAAAGTGTTAATTACAAAAAAAAAATATTTTCTGCAAAAAGTCAGTACTTTCCTGACTTATTGACTTGTCCTTAGTCGGTGATTCGCCTGTGATTGAAACAGATTTACTACCTCAAAAGTTAAGTAAATTATGGTTTATTTATATAGTTTACTGTGGCAATTCTTATTTTCCAATTTTTCTGTTCAGTCTTCAAAATACCAAAAGGCAAAACGGACGGCACTCCGACTTCTGTTTTTTTCTTTTCTGGATGTGTCTGTTGAATTGAGCTAACCACTATGGGTTTCGGTCAATTAGAAACTTTGGATTCTTTGTTTCAAGCGTATTTTTGTTTAAAAAAAAAAGTATTCCATTAAGCCATCCTTAAAAGTGCCATAGCTACAAAATCCCTACTTAAATAATATATATATATATTTTTTTCTCTTTGTAAAACACGATTTATTGTACACATTAATTTTACGAAAGACGTATCAAACAATACCAGGGGTGCTGCCGGGAGTAACAGCTTTTTTCACATTTTTTCACATTCCCACTTTTTATTTTTTTTTCACATTTTTCGCATACCCACTACTATTTTCATTTTTTCATATTTTTCACATACCTGATTTTTAATATTTCACATTTTTCCAGTACCCACTTTCATTTTTGTAGCACTATTTCTTCGTATTCATATATCACCTGCTCTGTATAACTTCACTCAAGAGAGCGAAAGCGACTTCAAAGTGACTCCGCCAGGACCACCCAACTTTCTTTAGCGTGTTCTAACCACAGGCATGCTTACATAATTCTGGGCCCAAAATTAGGGCGGATAATTTGATTGTTTTTACTTTGTTTGTGCATTTTGCCTTTTTTTCACACCAACTCTCGTATTTTTCATATTTTTTCAAATTTTTCATATATTATTTCACCACTGGCAAATTTTCACATTTTTCACATTTTTTCACACCGGCAGCATCCCTGCAATACATTTATATTCCTGTAAAATCTGTGTGCCTGTTATAACTGCCTGATAGAACGTGAATGAACTTTAATTTAAAAGACTAGATTCAATCGAATAATAATCGACGGAAATGAAGTTATAAACCTGGATTAACAGTAATATAATGAAATTTCGTAAAATTATAACAGTCATTATGAAATCAAATCTATTCCGGATAATAAAGGCGAACTAAATTTCTATTACACATGAATTGACAGTATTTTAAGTGCTGGTATTGAAGTGCATAGCCATGCAAAGGAACTTACCAACTTTAAAATTTAAAAAAATCACTTTAAAATCATCCAATACAAACATAAGTCATAAACTGCTGAAAGTTAACAAACTTAATGACTTTGTAATCTCTTTGGAAAATTACATTTAAAGAGACATACCCTCTTCTCTATATCTCCTTTCCACCATTTAATGCCTATGAATGAATACCTCAAAACTGCCTCGTTGCATGGGCAACATGAAAATTAGTGTTGAATACAGTTTTACATTGGTTTTAACACTTTCCCTGGTTTTGACTAATATTAAAAAAAAGAAAAGCCAACATGGATGCATGTACTTTTAACTGGTTTTAAAGACTCGCCTTAGATACATATAGAAAAAAACTGAATTCTACGAAAATCCACCTGCCGATTCAATGTCCCTCAGCGCAGGGGGGGTTTCATGATTTTCGTAAGCAATGCACACCATCTATAACACCAATTCTATTTTATAAGTTACCACAGGCCTACTAACTCGGTAATTTACTATTATTATTTAGTATTTACGAAACAGATCCCAAAGTTTTTAAATTATTTTTCATTACGCCGTAACACAGTGAGATGGCACCTTGCCATTTTTGGTATAGCAGCGGTGATAACAAAAAATTCAGGCGTACGAAATACGTCTCATGAGCATTTTAGTTTCTGATTAAATCAAACAATAACTATAGGCCTATTTGTACCAATCTGATCTAATTTACCTTTTTTTTTTAATGTGAATAACCACAGAATTGCATTCTAAGTAATATCTACTATTTACCACATTTAACGCGTCCTGAAATACGTCTGTGAACTTTAACTTGTTTTCTAACGATGCAGCCATGCAATCAGAGGGTGTTTTACTGCTAGCCTACGTAAGTTAAAGTTCTAACGGATAAGGCTTTGTTGATGCCAATCAACATAAGAATTCAACTTTTTTTTTCATTATTTTACTAGTTATTCACTAGGAAATGATAACTGACCACATTTTGCTTTTCAATGGCTTGAAATTTGTGATATTAGCTGACGTTTTAACACGATTTCTTGTTATTATTTTTTTATATTTTTTCTTTTGTTTTTTTTTTTGAACGAACGTAATATGTGATTAGAAGTGCTGGATTCTGCTGGCTACCAGTAGTTAGTCTAGACAATTTAGGCTATCAATTACTACTATTGGCTAAACCTTCATCATTAGTTTGGTCCACCTGAGTTGCATGCTGGGGAATTTGGGAACAATTATTGTTATAACCTTGATCTTGGCGTTGATGGTTTGGTTGCTGATTGGCTTGGCTTTGACACCATTCTGGCCGTAATTCTGGCCCATATCACCATTTGATATTGCATTATGATTACCCAGCTGCCTGTTAACGATGTTAGACTGAAAAAATCTCTATTTTCGAAACCTGAAAAATAATCTCCTCGTCTATCATTTCCCTGCTGAGGGAAATTACCACGGCCACCTCTATAATTTCCCTGAGATTGGCCCACTATTTGTTGTCTTTGCTCGTTTCTCTGTCGTACAAACTGTAGCCGGTGTGGAGCTGTACAGCAATCTCGGCGCACGTGCCCCTTGCCCCAACATTTAAAACATGATTTGTCTCCTGATTATCATTACCAATGGCACTAACTCTTGCCTCATTTAAAGAGTCCTTAACCCTTTTCAACTTATTTTGTGTTTTCTCAAGCTGCTCCATACGCTCAACCAGTGAACCTAAGGCTAAATTATTCACTGTAGGATTAGTAGGTTGACTGCTTCTGTCGGTTTGTTTGCATTTAGCCCTCCTTGGCCCTGTGCTTCATTCCCCTTCATAAGTGCATCTCTACCTTGCAAAACTGAACGCTTGATAATAGCTTGATTACACATCTCATGAAAAGTAGGGGGATTAACAGCTGTAAGATGCACCTCGATTTCCGGGCTCACCGCCTGTAAAAAGGCAGATCTCAAGCCCTCATCCTTAGATGCTAATTTTCCGGCCACACCTTCTTCACTAACGTCAGGATTAATCATCCATATGGATGAAGCCATGGTTTCCAACCGTTGTGCAAACTCCTCCAAAGTTTCGCTTCGTCCCATTCTAGTACGAAAAAGCATAACCATCGTTATACTACGACCGCCTGAACCGAAACGATCGATCAATGCTTGCTTAAATTTATTCCAATCATTTAACCCTGCAACGTTGGGGTTTGTTGCCAAAAATTTGGCCACACTGCCTACGCATTTCGCCCTAGCCGCTGTAATTAACTCAGAATCCGACATATCGGGGTCTAACAATCTTAAATTCTCACACATTAACATGAAAGTGAAAACATCAATCTTTTCGTCGCCCGAGAATGGAGTGACGAATTTTTTCGCGGCCCTTACGTTGTCCCGTATTATTGCGAAGGGGGTCTTGGGTTTGAGTTCTGAAATTTTCAACCAACTCTTTAACCAATACTAAATGGATATCTGCGGCCTGCCTCATCATATCTTTGTGCGAATCATTGTCAGCTTGCACACAAGCGGCTAAAACCTGAGACACCAAAGAATTATCTGAATTATCAGCACCAGTATTATTGCCCCTGTCTAGAGGCACTGTTTACCTTGTGCTGTGAACTGAAGGTTTACGAGATCGAATCTGAGGAGAATCGCTACCAGTTGGCCTTTCTCCATTAGGAATGGTATTTAACCTCGCCATTATTTGGCCTGGAGACAGAGATCAGTCATGACTACGCGCTGGTGAAGGCTATGTCGACCGGTTTGAATATCTGTCTCAGAATCAGATTCACTCAAAGGTCTAGGCCTACGCCTTGCTCGTTTGGGAGTACTAGTCACTAAAAGGCTTGAATCTTCAAGATCACCAATAATTCTCTTCCGTATAATAGGCCTGCCCCTAGATGAGCCAGTTACAGCCCCTCGAGCTACTCTCGGTCGACCCCTACGCATGGCAAAATTTCACAGTTCGTAAAAAAAATTTAAAAGCCAGAAAAAGACTTTCCAACCAAAACAATGACCCTAGCACTATAATTGAACGTCTCTGCTATACTATTAGGCACCCAAAAAAAGATTTTTTCCACTTTCAGCCGTCACTGAACTTGCACATAAAAAATATAATCACTCTCAACCAAAAGCAATTCTCAACCAAAATTATTCACTAGCCAACGATCTGAATGCGGCTACTAAAACACACATTGCTACGCCAACCGCTATTAAATTACCAATTCCTAACGCTTTCCAACGTCTCGCAATTTGCAACAATCAATCCTCAGCAATAGCAATCGCTACAATCAATTTATCCTGAATAGCATTATTTATGCAGCAACAAGCAATCCAAACAACATCAATAGGCTACCAACACAACCAAGAATCCATGAACAGAATACTGAAACTCGTAAAACGAAATCTGTACCCGTAAAAAAACTTTTTTTAAATTCAACTGAATTCAATTCGAACTGGTCACCAGAAGTAATCTAAAAGGTCACGTGAATAACTTCTAACACCATTGTTTTGGGTTTACTTTAGGTAATTCCACAAAAGCAAACTAAAATTGTCTAGAATGGCAAACAAAATACACTTAACTATAATAAAAATCAAGACATGACAAAAAATGGATTAATGTACTTGTTTAATTCATGAATTTATTTCCAACTTGGCCTTATGCTTTCAAATACGATTATTGAATATATACGAGCAAAACATTATTGCATTACTTCAGGTGCCTGTAAATAAAATGATAGAGAGCAGAAAGGAAAAGGAGATCGTATTCATGGACTCTGACAAATAATAGATTGTAGCCTAGCTAATTCCTTCAAGAGTGCTAATATCTCGATTACTGTCCTTCAATTTCCACTTAATATATCAGTTCAATTACTCAATAGGCAGGTTGTATCGTGAACGATACAGATTATACTTATCGCTGTTCCCAGAGGCTTGAGGCTGCGTTGCCTGGCAACCGGACTCACAGTCCCCCTGAATCGAAGGCCTCACTCTCGGCTTGGCTCGCAACGGTGCTTGGCTCGGCTCGGCTAGGTTAGGCGGACGGACAAGACGACAATCTGAACTCTAAACGACGACTGACCCTGGCCATACTATTTGGCTGTGTTTTAAAGGCCAGGTTGCAATACTAAGAATTGGAGGTGTTGCAAGAGATATTTATTACTTTAGTGTGTCTTGAGTTAGGTTAGCTTGAAACGTATTTCTATGAACGCTGGCCTAGCTTGAAACTTGGCGCTCCTTGCTTTACTGACAATTGTGCAAGATGTCCGCCTGCTCTACCAAGAATACCGGATGTAAACGTTGCGGAAGATTTTCTTAGGACAGTTTGGATGGTCGGCTTAGCTAAAATACAGCTGCAAATTTCAACTTGTTTAAAATATTTTGGCTCTCTTTTCTCAATCCCTGTTCGTCTTTTAAGGCTCTATTTATGAAAATAAAATAGCTTGGCTTGTAATATTGTTTTAGCAATAATAAATATTCGTAGGTCATGCGCTTTCATTTTGATTAACAATATTTTAGTGATATTGAGTTATTCAGGATATTATGCTTGAATTATTATTCAGTGCTGATTATTCCTAATTAAATATTAATTAATGTAATTTACATAATTGCATCTAATTAATCCCATAACACAGGGTGTGAACATTTCCGAAAAAGGCTTGGAAAGAGCAAGATTGATTGATTTATTTATTGGAGCCATGGCCTTCTGCCGTACGCTCACAACTAAATTATACAAAGCAAAACATTACCACAGATGACCACGTAGCCAGAGCCAACACTGAAGCACACACAGCAGAAGCCGCAGAGGCTAACAATGTCAAAATGTTACAAATGCTGCAACATGTAACTGAAGTGCAACAAAGAAAACTTTTTTTTGGCATATTCAGCTGCTTTAAACTGGTATGCGTGGTAGAGACTAATGTAATGTAATGGTAGGCTAGCATTACATTAGTCTCTACCATGCATACCACGCATACTGAAATAACGAAACGCCTACACAATACACAAGTTCAACATAACCCCCCCCCCCCCGCTCACACATACACACGCGCACACACACACAAACACACACACACACACACACGCACAGTTGTTTCAAACATCAACTACATTCACTTTCTGATATTACCAGGGAACAAAAACAAATTCTTGTCCTTGGAATTGGCCAAACAAATGCCCTCAACAAGTACGTGTCACCTTGGACCGACTACTAGATCGACGAATCACAAACCACAGCTGCCACACAAAGCTCGTACCCCAGCGACTGTTAGGAGACTGGCAGCGCCACCAACTGCTCGGTCGGAGAAAGATCTATTTAGCATTACTAAAAACCAAGTGATAATCAGAATACTAGATTAATCGCCTACAAATATCTTAAATAAGATTGGGACATTAAAATAATCTCAAGGTAGATCAGAACTCGCTGATTAAGTTTTATTTTTTAAAACTCCAACATTCAATTTTTAGACGGGTTGTAGAGATGAGTGGAGCTTAGTATAATACATGGTTTTGTGTTTCATGGAGCGTGCCGAGCGACCGCTTAGGCTGAATCTTCTTCTGTTGTTCACATTTCTTGTAACGAACGGAATTCGGTTTGAATCGAACACGGGACAAGTTCTTCAACTTCGGATGTTGCCCACACACGAATATTACAACTTCGGCAACTTCGGATGTTGCCCAAACCGTGCTCCCCGTTTGGTTTCCAATTTCGGCTGTAGTGTTGTTCCCCGCAAGAATTTCGAACTGCGCTGCGATCGGTCGGAACACAATCGAGCTTACAGGCACCCGTACGTGAATCGTCCATCTCGAAGAGGAAGTAGTTAGTCCAAGGTGTCACACATTGCAAATGCACACACAAAATAAACACATGACACAGAATTAACCCACAAACACAGAGCAAACTAATCCCAAATAACGAAACGCCTATACAATACACAAGTTAAACACACCCACACACGTACTCTCACAGACATGGCCCAATTTAAACACAAATTGTGTTCACTTTCCGATATTACCAAGAATAAAAGCAATTCCAGAACCTTGGCATTGGAGTTTAAAGTATAGTTTGCTTCGTTCGCGTGAACTCTTAATTCGTTTTTACGTGTGACTTCACAGTTGTGAGTTTTACGGGGCATGAGCTCTAATCGGATATCAACCCCTCTCCAAAGAGAGAAATAAAACAACGTCAAGGCCCAGCCATTGTTGTATCTCTCCGAGGACAATTGTATCTCTCCGAGGCCATTGTTGTATCTCTCCGAGGACAATGTCAATCAACGCCGTTCCAAAAGGTCTATTGCTACGAAATCTTAAACCAATTTATGGTTTTTTGGGGAAAGGGTTAATTTCTCATTTTCCCTTGTTTAATGAGGAGAACTTTGGAATTGAAGCAACAATACTTAAACAATACCCTGTGAAAGACGTTCCAAGAATTCTATTGTGTTTTCATTGCTGTCTCGGGTATTTCCTTATTTCCACTGTACACTGAATGGGTATTTTGGAATCGAGCAAGAATGCACTGAAATAAGTAACTTAGGCATAGTAATACTCGAAAATAACTGTCTGCAGAGCTTTATGTTCGAACAAAATTTCAATAGTTTGTTGGCATACTCTAACTATCAAGCTACACCCAGATTAAACGTGACTGAGGAAATTAGCAAAATCAGATAGAAAAAATATGTAACTGAATGAAACAGGCATGGATAGAGGGTTTCGTGGACAATACCTGCAACAAAGTCAAACGATACATCGATAAGAATTTAATTTTTGTTAACACAGGAAAATAAGTTTTGAAGATTCGGGTGGCAACAGTGAATTTTTCGGTGTATTCAACTAAAACCTCACCCATATCATAAAGGTACTGAATATGTGAATACCCGCTTTTACGCGTGAATGGCCGACGC
>JAHWFP010115490.1:0-15254 GCA_023313725.1 Lithobius niger | reverse complement strand
TTTCTCACCCCATAACGTCAGAGTGGTCCTCTTTCTAAAAACCAACTTCTTTCTTATTTGTTTTAAACATTAATTCAAATAACTGACGGTTTGATCTTTGTGTGGGATTCATTGGTTATTCACTCCAGACGGACTTTATAAGTAGCCGAGGCTTTTATAATTTGAGGAGTTGACTTGTAAACAGCAACTCTGGGAGGTTTAAGGCTCTGTTTTATCACTTAGAAACAAAACTGTGAAACGGTTGATCTTTCATGTGTGTTTGAAACATACTGTTTGATAGATTGTAACCAGCCGAGGCTGTTCAATCTTGCGGACGTCTCTGCGGAGCGTTCAGTATTGCTTTTTCTATTCGAAAAATTAATTGATTGTTTTATTCTGAAACACAAACGTCGTTTTAGTCAAAACTTGTGAAACCGAATTACATGTTGTAAATTCAAACTTAGTGCTTTTAAATACTTTATTTCAAAGGCTGTTTCGGCAAACTTAATGTAAAGTGTTCTTTTCATTCCCTGTTGTCATAATAAAAACCAGGAGTTTTTAACTTCAGTTCGTTTGCTAGTTGATTAACTGTTTAAGTGTAAATAAATATGTAAACCGTTTTTAGTTTAGCTCTTGATAAACGGTTAAATTTCCATCGCTGGTGGCAGTGAAATACTAGCAGTATTAAGGTTAGGCCCCTTTAATTTAGGACCCGACGCTCCATCCCCCATGCTGGGACTGTAGCCCATGCTGTGCTTATGCCGTAAAAGTCGCAATAATCACCGCAACACCTTAAGCTGAATCTCCGTGTCAAACCAGGAAACCGGGGGCGTTACAAGTACCTGAGCCGTCGTAGCATCCGCCGTTACAACTGGTGGCAATGGTGGGATGAACAGGTGCTGTTCCCGTCAAGCGTTTCCCCCCTGCCATGCTACAAGCAAGAAAACCTAGAAGGATGCAAGCCACTTCCAACTAGACGTCAGTGGTCCCAACAATACGGCCACGAAGCAGATGCCTGTGACTACGTTACACAAAGTCACGAAGTAGATGGTACTAAAGCTATAAAATAGTACAACCACCGCCCAGCAGCCCCAACAACTGCCGGCGCCAGGAAGCAGCAGCTGCCGCTTCCAGTAGACGTCCACCCGCCGTGAGATGCCTCTACCCCAACCGATGCTGTAGGAGAAGCCATCTTCAAACAAGAATCAGGTGCTCCGTTCAGCCAAGCAGTGGATTTTGCGTGTGCCCACCAAGGTCCCAGTGGATTAGACCGCCAGAGACGTTCGACTCCAAACTTCAGTGCCGGACTTCCCGTTTTGCGATAGAAACAGGAAGGACAGACTGACCGTACAGCGATTGTACAAAATTTGGGTGAGTGTACATGAGATATGCTTAGAGGCCGCCAAGCCGAGTGTTGTAGTTGATAGCATTTATGCAATTTAGCTATTCATATACCAGAGTGCTGGAGGTTCTTGAGAGTGTATTTTTTTTGTAGCAGCTTACTACATTTGGGAGAGAAGTTTTTTAATTAATTCGCTCTGCTCAAACTTAACGTTAAATTTTAAGCAGCTGCTTTTAATTTTTGTTTCACTTATAAAAGTTTTATTTTGAAACGGGTGTAAACGTTAAACGTAAAAATGTCCGAAATGGATCAACTCGAAGAAATCATTCGTGATTTACAAAACAAAGACCTCAAAAAGGCATGTTTAAACTTAGGTTTTACAGTTAGTGATTCTAGAACCGAATCTCAACAAATCTTACGAGCAGCCCTCGAAGATGGCAAATTAGACTTAAACGAACTCTCTGATGCATTAGCAAGCGCTATTGAAAAGAGAGAAGCTATCCTTTTAACTAAAAAAGAATTAGCCGTTAAGGAAAACGAACTTTTTCTGAAAGCAGAAGAGTTAAAGTTAAGAGCCTTAGAAGTGGCGGATGCAGAAAAACGCCGGGCTCATGAATTAGCTCTTAAAGATCAAGAGGCTCAAATTCGAGACCGAGAAGCCTTGCTTAAAACCCAAGAAAGGGAGCAAGAAGACCAAATTAGTGATCGCGCTAGTGCAATGGAACTAGCCAAACTAGACAAGCAGCTAGAATTAGCAAAGCTAAACGCTGCGACCCTAAATCTTAACCCCGCTCCAAACGGAGCTAACGGCGCTCCCCCAGCTCCCCCAAATCCAGTTGCAAGACATGGTAAAGTTGCGGACGTAGTTCGTCTCGTCAACAATTGGACGCCTAACTGAAATCAACAGTTTTCTTAAGATTTTTGAGCGAACAATGACTAGTCAAAAGATCCCTAGAGATCAATGGGTCACGGGACTCCAACCCCTTGTCGGTGAGGTTTTCATTAAAGTTTGCGATCAGCTTACCGACGCTGAAATGCAAGACTACGATTTAGTTAAAAGTAAAATACTTGTCCGTTTTGTTCAGACTAAAGAGTCAGTGCAAACACAGTTTCATTCTCTAGAGAAAGAAACAGATCAACAATTTTTCGACTATGCGCTTGAGTTAGAAACGTTGTTTACTTGTTGGTTGGCTTGGCTAAAGGTAACCGGGACTATGACAAACTTGTCAATTTAATGCTCTTGGAACAATTCTACAAAGCATGTCCTACCCAACTTAGGAAATGGATCCCGGATCAAATTAAGTTAGGGACTCTGGCCGAAGCGGCCCAGTTATGTGATGAATTCACTACCCGTAATAAGCAGATTTCAACTGAAGCTGCTTTCCATCCTGTTAAAGCAACTCCTGCAGCTGCTACGACAGCACAAGGTTCTAAACCTTCCAACAGACATCGTGGTAACTCTAATCGTAACCACAGTCAGGCGGCTAAACCGGCTGGTACCGCCGAGGTGAAAACTGAATCCGCTAGTGGAAATTCAGCCACCTCCCACAACTCCAATCGTGAGTTCGACAAGCCACGTATTACTGGCAATTGTTTTTATTGTAATAAATCCGGACATAGACGTAGTGAGTGTCGTATCCGAATGGCTGACGAAAAAGCTGCAGCTGATTGTAATTTTATCAGTCATGCCCCACCCAAAATGGTTTTATCAAAACACATCCATGAATGGTCCGTGAACGGCCAAAAATGCCGTATCTTGCGTGACACTGGTTCCACACACGATGTAATCGCTCGTGAACTCGTAAAACCCGACCAGTTTACTGGCGAATATACGCATTGTCATAATGCTTTAACAGATAAGACTACCGCACATGCTATAGCCTTAATTGAGGTTCAGACCCCCTACGGAGCTATTCAAACAGAAGCTCTCGTGTCCGACCACGTGGGCCCGCATTTCAGTATGTTGCTCGGCGTGCCTTCACAAACTGTGTTAGAGGAATAAGGACTTGCTTCCCTCCCCACTTACGTGAATGCAGTCACCCGTGCCCAAGCACGTGCCAACGATTAGCTCCCTCTCTTACGCCCTAATTACCGTGAGAACCAGACTGATAGCGAAGAGTCAGACAGTGACTCATGTGAGGTTACTCCACCGGCAGTAACAGAAGGTTTTGTCAGCCCCAAACAAGACGTTTTGGATGAGGCGATTTTAGGTCCTCAAACTGAGCAGTTTACACAGCTCCTTAACATTGACAAAACAGAGTTTTTAAAACTCCAGCGTAAATGCCCAACTTTACAATTGTGTTGGAAGTATGCTGAGCTGCCAGAAGGCCAGCAGGACGAAAACAAGCTATTTTTCGTAGATCACGATTTGCTTTTTCGCAAACCTTTTCGCCCTGAGGTAAAGCCGCTAATAAACAGGCAACTAGTTCTTCCCCAGGAGTGTAGAAATTTGGTTCTAAGCACTGCGCATGCCAATGCATGGGCTGGCCATTTAGGACGTTCTAAAACAAAAGATATAGTGCTTACAAATTTGTACTGGCCCAAATGTTTTAGCGACATTGAGCAGTTTGTCTTAACTTGTTTAACCTGCCAGAAAAATGGTAAATCTGGACAGACGTTTGTTGCCCCTATGGTGCTTGTGCCCATGGATGGGGAGCCCTTTAATCGTTCCATTATTGATATTGTTGGCCCCATCAGACCCTCTAGTAGAGGTGGTTTTAAATATATTCTATCCCTCCTCGATCCGGCAACAAAGTTTTCCGAGGCCGTGCCCCTTAAAGAGGCCAACAGCCAAAGTGTAGTTGACGCCCTCCTCGGCATATTCTCGAGGTTAGGCTTCCCTTCTGAATTACAATCGGATTTAGGCTCGCCCTTCATATCCGCCCTCACCACTTTATTTCTTGAAAAGTGCGGAATTAAATGTGTTAATTCAAGTGTGAATCATCCACAGTCCAACAGCGTGGAGCGATTTCACAGAACCCTCAAAGCAGTGCTGAGAGCGGTTTGCCACGAGCATCCCCAGGACTGGGAAAGATGCCTCCCCGGTGCTATGTCTGCACTACGTACTGCTCCTCACGAGAGTACTGGATTTTCACCTGCTGAAATGGTGTATGGCTGAAACTTGAAAGGCCCTCTCGAGCTTGTCAAAAGCCAATGGATTGAACCTGACGTTCACCCATCCGTCCTTGAGTATATCCTGGATTTACTTCAGAGTTTCAAATACTCACGGGAACTCTCACAAGAAAATATTGTGAAGAGCCAGCAGAAAAACAAAAACTACTATGACCGTAAGGCAGTTGAACGCAAGTTCAAAGAAGGTGATAAGATACTAATCCTTAAGCCTGACCGAGCCAATAAGTTAGAAATTTATTGGGATGTACCCTGTGATGTGATTAAACGCTTATCAGATACCAATTATCTAGTTAAGAAGTCCCATGGTTCTCAAAAGGAAATCATATATCACATTAACTTGTTAAAGCCCTATCTGCCTTGGGAAGGGTCAAGTAATCACTCTTACAATGACGAACGTGAGTTTACTCACCACGACCGTGTTTGGACAGGCAAACCTGGTGATGGCCATCTTAACTCAAAAGAAGCCAGGAGTCTTTTTAAAAAAGACAGGTGATTTAAGCCCTGTAAATGTTACAGGCACGCAAAATTCGAAAGTGACTTGATCGTCACTGAGATTCAGAGAATGCTCAGTCTAGGTTTAATTGTATAAACCGATTCCCCTCATGGATCCTCCATGATTATCGTTCAAAAGGAAGACGTGAGCCCACGTCCTGTAGCTGACTACAGAGAGCTGACAACAATACGGTAACTAAAGATTACCCAATTCCCAACATTGAGGAATGTATTGAGCGTGCAGCTAAGTGGAAGTACATCTCTATTTTTGACCTAAACCGTGGATTTTGGCAAGTGCGCTTGACCCCACAGGCTTCAATGGCCGCCACTATCACTACCCCCATAGGGAAATTTGCTCCCCTAATGATGAATATGGGGATGAAAAACGCTCCATTTTGCTTTCAAAAGCTTATGGACAATGTCACTCGTGGCATGGAGGAGTGTGTCACTCCTTTTCAAGATGACACCGCAGTTGGTGCCGAAATGTGGCAACAACATCTAGACAACGTCTTTAATTTTCTCTTTGCTGTCAAGAAGGCCGGGTTAACGGTAAATGCCAAAAAATCGCAGGTCGCTTGTAGCAAAGCTACTTTTCTTGGTCACGAGGTGGGTAATGGTACTCGCACTCCTTCAGAAGTGAAGGTTTTGGCTGTCCAAAAATTCGTGCGGCCACAAACTAAGAAAGGTCCATTCCTTCCTTGGTTTGGTTGGTTATTACCAGCGCTACATTCCCCACTATTCCGAAATCTGTGCCAGCCTTACAGACTCTCTGAAAAAGGACGCACCAGATCCCGTCACATGGGTTGATTCAAAGCAAACTGCCTTTGAGACTTTGACGACTGCTTTAGTGACGTTTCCCGTCCTAAGAGCCCCCGACTTCAACCAAACTTTCATCCTCCAATGCGATTGTTCCGACCGTGGCATGGGCTGCGTGTTGTCCCAACAATTTGGTGAAGATGAACACCCCTGCCTTTACGTTTCACGTAAATTAACAGCCCGTGAGCAGAATTACGGGACAACAGAAAAGGAGTGTGCTTGTTTGATCTGGTCTGTTGCTAAGTTACGGCCCTACATCTATGGGACAAAATTTATCATAGAGTCAGATCACAACCCACTTCACTGGCTCAAGCAAATGTCTCGCAAAAATCCCAGATTGCTTAGGTGGAGCCTCACCCTTCAAGATTATGACTACAGTGTCCGGTACAAGCCTGGCAAGTTACACTTAAACGCGGACGCGTTAAGTCGGTATTTTGTTTAAAACAAGTTCTTAAATGTTTAACATTTTGTTTTCAGTACAAATTGACTGAAAATTAAATTTTACCTGCATTTTTTATTTTGTCATTTTGGTCTGTTGAGAGCTCATCCTGAAGTAACTCCCAGTTAATTCCCGTTTTGGCCTTCACACTTAAATTTTAAGTGCCTACGCTTTACTCTTTTTGTCACTATCAACGTCTCCCTCTGTGGGAGAATATTGACAAAGATTGTAACGACACTAATTAAATATTCATTAGGAATATTCTACGGGAGCTGTAATCTGTCCCCGGTTGGCTCTTCTTTAAGTTTTCTACGAAATGGCTTTCTTCCCAAAAACAGCCGTCTGTCTACCCCTATGCGAAAAAGGTTAGCACTGTCGTTAAAAGGTTGTTAGTTTTTATCCACAAAACTTCCCAGTGTTGTATTGTTATGTTTAAGTTATGGGTCTTACCTCAAAATCCTTCAGTGTCCAATTAAAAATGTAAACAAGTTGTTTGGTAACCTCAAACCATCCCAGTGGGAGTAGTTTAACAGTAAATAGAGCTGGTCATTTTATGCGTGACCATAGTATTCGATTTTCCGATCCCTATTGCAGCGGCTAGGTTTATTGAAATGCGGCGGAGGGTTAATTTCGCAGTCATCCCAGAAAAAAAAAAGACTAGACTTGAGCAGAGGCAGAATCCGTACGAGACATATTACCAGAGCAGTAGATGGCCTCATTTATTTGTTATAACGAAACAACAAAATTAACCTTGTACTTTTACTCAAACTAGTGTGTTTCTTGATAAATGTCTTTTTGCCCCATTTTCAAATACTTGTACGATATTCCTGCACCAAGCAGTGCGGACAGTATTTAGTTAATGGTTGCAAAAACAGTAAAATATAACTTGTAACTTTTACTTTACTTAAAGTTCTCTGAGCCACAAAAGCGTTGGTCCCCCAAAAATACAAAACGGCAAAGTCAACATTTCTGTAAACAGTGTATTTTATTTCATTTCAATTTTGCTTAAATTTTTGCGGTCTTGTGTTCATTGCATATCTTGTGTGCACTAACCTATACATTCTAGCTTTTATTCCGAGTTCTCAGGAACCCCGAATAAAATCCTGCGTCCGGGGGCGTGTAAACGAGCGCTACCGAAAGACGCCTGTTTTTCCCAAAATTTGAAATTTTATTTCTTGAGGCACCCAAATGCCTCCCCTAGGCAAATCTAGCCGTTTTTTAAATAATGAACCGAATCGGCCCAAATTTTCAATATCAATAGCCTGTCCAAATACAAGACTCTTGCAGAAGCCCAAATCCGGACTTTCCATCTGAAAGACTCTCAAATCTACATTTCAAGATCGACCAAAACCACCAGCAGCGCTACTTCATCATGGCCGCCATTGTTGAATCCTATATTTTTGTATTCGATTTTATACCTTCTATTTTCGGGCATAAAGCCCCAAACACTAGCTTAGTGCGTTTTAGGAGGAGCTTCCTCTGCGAGGTACTGAACCTCGAGGATTTTACAGACAACAATTTGATGTGGGATATTTTTTATTGTGTTTGAACGATCGCAACTACTATGAAAAATTTCCACTTAGATCAAACATAGTCCTTTAACTTTAAGGTTAAACCTCCAAATTAACTTCATGCGTTTTTAGCATACAACTAAGCTAGACTATTTATTCATTTATTTAGCCTTTTTATAATAATCTTTTGCCCCCAGAAACGCTGCCATTAGTCCAAGTAATTAGACATCGGCATTCTACCGGACACGAATTTTAGTGTATATATGTTTGTTTCAGTTCTCCTCTCAGCCCGACTGGACTCAACCAAATGCTACTGATAGCTTGATATACTATTAAACCTAAAAGAATTCTTAAAAAGATCTGTTTCCAAGCAATTCCGTAAGTCAAACTGTGCAAAAACTTCGAATCCTCAAATCCCCCTCCCCCCCCCCCAGCCAAAACTAGTTGTGGTGTATAACACTGCAGTTTTCAGTTAAAGCTTATAAAATTTAATAGTAATGCTTTATGCATTACCTAAGCCAAAGTATTAAGCTTTAACAAGAGCCTATTCACGTTGCAAACATGTAAATATTCATTCCATAGCCAATAATTCAAAACAAAGGCCTATTTCCCAATGTTCAATTGAGTAAAACTCAAAACAAAGGCCTATCTTTTCCGTCTTTACATGTCCCTACTCCTTCAAACGGCTCTGCACCCAGTCCCTTTGTTCAACCGACTTCTCCTCCCACTTTCCATTGTTCTCAAGGCCCTCGGCCAATCAGACCCCCGTAGCTATCCTCGGCGTCCGCGCCAACTTCCGGTAATGTGTATATAACCCCAGCCCCAGAATCTCTCGTTAGCACAGCTCACAGATCTCAAGATAGAGAAGGGTCACGCCAGTCGGGAGTGGAGACGCCATGTCCGTGGGATGCCATGCCGGGCAAAATGGCAGTGGTTCGTATGTTTGTAGTTAGCTTTTGAAAATTTAATTTAGGACCCCCCCAAGTCTAAATTCTAGTTTAAACTTTAACTTAAACCCTCTCTAGCTAGGGAATATTATGGTGGTGACGCCTGTAGCGGCATCTTAGGTTTCTCACCCCATAACGTCAGAGTGGTCCTCTTTCTAAAAACCAACTTCTTTCTTATTTGTTTTAAACATTAATTCAAATAACTGACGGTTTGATCTTTGTGTGGGATTCATTGGTTATTCACTCCAGACGGACTTTATAAGTAGCCGAGGCTTTTATAATTTGAGGAGTTGACTTGTAAACAGCAACTCTGGGAGGTTTAAGGCTCTGTTTTATCACTTAGAAACAAAACTGTGAAACGGTTGATCTTTCATGTGTGTTTGAAACATACTGTTTGATAGATTGTAACCAGCCGAGGCTGTTCAATCTTGCGGACGTCTCTGCGGAGCGTTCAGTATTGCTTTTTCTATTCGAAAAATTAATTGATTGTTTTATTCTGAAACACAAACGTCGTTTTAGTCAAAACTTGTGAAACCGAATTACATGTTGTAAATTCAAACTTAGTGCTTTTAAATACTTTATTTCAAAGGCTGTTTCGGCAAACTTAATGTAAAGTGTTCTTTTCATTCCCTGTTGTCATAATAAAAACCAGGAGTTTTTAACTTCAGTTCGTTTGCTAGTTGATTAACTGTTTAAGTGTAAATAAATATGTAAACCGTTTTTAGTTTAGCTCTTGATAAACGGTTAAATTTCCATCGCTGGTGGCAGTGAAATACTAGCAGTATTAAGGTTAGGCCCCTTTAATTTAGGACCCGACGCTCCATCCCCCATGCTGGGACTGTAGCCCATGCTGTGCTTATGCCGTAAAAGTCGCAATAATCACCGCAACACCTTAAGCTGAATCTCCGTGTCAAACCAGGAAACCGGGGGCGTTACAAGTACCTGAGCCGTCGTAGCATCCGCCGTTACAACTGGTGGCAATGGTGGGATGAACAGGTGCTGTTCCCGTCAAGCGTTTCCCCCCTGCCATGCTACAAGCAAGAAAACCTAGAAGGATGCAAGCCACTTCCAACTAGACGTCAGTGGTCCCAACAATACGGCCACGAAGCAGATGCCTGTGACTACGTTACACAAAGTCACGAAGTAGATGGTACTAAAGCTATAAAATAGTACAACCACCGCCCAGCAGCCCCAACAACTGCCGGCGCCAGGAAGCAGCAGCTGCCGCTTCCAGTAGACGTCCACCCGCCGTGAGATGCCTCTACCCCAACCGATGCTGTAGGAGAAGCCATCTTCAAACAAGAATCAGGTGCTCCGTTCAGCCAAGCAGTGGATTTTGCGTGTGCCCACCAAGGTCCCAGTGGATTAGACCGCCAGAGACGTTCGACTCCAAACTTCAGTGCCGGACTTCCCGTTTTGCGATAGAAACAGGAAGGACAGACTGACCGTACAGCGATTGTACAAAATTTGGGTGAGTGTACATGAGATATGCTTAGAGGCCGCCAAGCCGAGTGTTGTAGTTGATAGCATTTATGCAATTTAGCTATTCATATACCAGAGTGCTGGAGGTTCTTGAGAGTGTATTTTTTTTGTAGCAGCTTACTACATTTGGGAGAGAAGTTTTTTAATTAATTCGCTCTGCTCAAACTTAACGTTAAATTTTAAGCAGCTGCTTTTAATTTTTGTTTCACTTATAAAAGTTTTATTTTGAAACGGGTGTAAACGTTAAACGTAAAAATGTCCGAAATGGATCAACTCGAAGAAATCATTCGTGATTTACAAAACAAAGACCTCAAAAAGGCATGTTTAAACTTAGGTTTTACAGTTAGTGATTCTAGAACCGAATCTCAACAAATCTTACGAGCAGCCCTCGAAGATGGCAAATTAGACTTAAACGAACTCTCTGATGCATTAGCAAGCGCTATTGAAAAGAGAGAAGCTATCCTTTTAACTAAAAAAGAATTAGCCGTTAAGGAAAACGAACTTTTTCTGAAAGCAGAAGAGTTAAAGTTAAGAGCCTTAGAAGTGGCGGATGCAGAAAAACGCCGGGCTCATGAATTAGCTCTTAAAGATCAAGAGGCTCAAATTCGAGACCGAGAAGCCTTGCTTAAAACCCAAGAAAGGGAGCAAGAAGACCAAATTAGTGATCGCGCTAGTGCAATGGAACTAGCCAAACTAGACAAGCAGCTAGAATTAGCAAAGCTAAACGCTGCGACCCTAAATCTTAACCCCGCTCCAAACGGAGCTAACGGCGCTCCCCCAGCTCCCCCAAATCCAGTTGCAAGACATGGTAAAGTTGCGGACGTAGTTCGTCTCGTCAACAATTGGACGCCTAACTGAAATCAACAGTTTTCTTAAGATTTTTGAGCGAACAATGACTAGTCAAAAGATCCCTAGAGATCAATGGGTCACGGGACTCCAACCCCTTGTCGGTGAGGTTTTCATTAAAGTTTGCGATCAGCTTACCGACGCTGAAATGCAAGACTACGATTTAGTTAAAAGTAAAATACTTGTCCGTTTTGTTCAGACTAAAGAGTCAGTGCAAACACAGTTTCATTCTCTAGAGAAAGAAACAGATCAACAATTTTTCGACTATGCGCTTGAGTTAGAAACGTTGTTTACTTGTTGGTTGGCTTGGCTAAAGGTAACCGGGACTATGACAAACTTGTCAATTTAATGCTCTTGGAACAATTCTACAAAGCATGTCCTACCCAACTTAGGAAATGGATCCCGGATCAAATTAAGTTAGGGACTCTGGCCGAAGCGGCCCAGTTATGTGATGAATTCACTACCCGTAATAAGCAGATTTCAACTGAAGCTGCTTTCCATCCTGTTAAAGCAACTCCTGCAGCTGCTACGACAGCACAAGGTTCTAAACCTTCCAACAGACATCGTGGTAACTCTAATCGTAACCACAGTCAGGCGGCTAAACCGGCTGGTACCGCCGAGGTGAAAACTGAATCCGCTAGTGGAAATTCAGCCACCTCCCACAACTCCAATCGTGAGTTCGACAAGCCACGTATTACTGGCAATTGTTTTTATTGTAATAAATCCGGACATAGACGTAGTGAGTGTCGTATCCGAATGGCTGACGAAAAAGCTGCAGCTGATTGTAATTTTATCAGTCATGCCCCACCCAAAATGGTTTTATCAAAACACATCCATGAATGGTCCGTGAACGGCCAAAAATGCCGTATCTTGCGTGACACTGGTTCCACACACGATGTAATCGCTCGTGAACTCGTAAAACCCGACCAGTTTACTGGCGAATATACGCATTGTCATAATGCTTTAACAGATAAGACTACCGCACATGCTATAGCCTTAATTGAGGTTCAGACCCCCTACGGAGCTATTCAAACAGAAGCTCTCGTGTCCGACCACGTGGGCCCGCATTTCAGTATGTTGCTCGGCGTGCCTTCACAAACTGTGTTAGAGGAATAAGGACTTGCTTCCCTCCCCACTTACGTGAATGCAGTCACCCGTGCCCAAGCACGTGCCAACGATTAGCTCCCTCTCTTACGCCCTAATTACCGTGAGAACCAGACTGATAGCGAAGAGTCAGACAGTGACTCATGTGAGGTTACTCCACCGGCAGTAACAGAAGGTTTTGTCAGCCCCAAACAAGACGTTTTGGATGAGGCGATTTTAGGTCCTCAAACTGAGCAGTTTACACAGCTCCTTAACATTGACAAAACAGAGTTTTTAAAACTCCAGCGTAAATGCCCAACTTTACAATTGTGTTGGAAGTATGCTGAGCTGCCAGAAGGCCAGCAGGACGAAAACAAGCTATTTTTCGTAGATCACGATTTGCTTTTTCGCAAACCTTTTCGCCCTGAGGTAAAGCCGCTAATAAACAGGCAACTAGTTCTTCCCCAGGAGTGTAGAAATTTGGTTCTAAGCACTGCGCATGCCAATGCATGGGCTGGCCATTTAGGACGTTCTAAAACAAAAGATATAGTGCTTACAAATTTGTACTGGCCCAAATGTTTTAGCGACATTGAGCAGTTTGTCTTAACTTGTTTAACCTGCCAGAAAAATGGTAAATCTGGACAGACGTTTGTTGCCCCTATGGTGCTTGTGCCCATGGATGGGGAGCCCTTTAATCGTTCCATTATTGATATTGTTGGCCCCATCAGACCCTCTAGTAGAGGTGGTTTTAAATATATTCTATCCCTCCTCGATCCGGCAACAAAGTTTTCCGAGGCCGTGCCCCTTAAAGAGGCCAACAGCCAAAGTGTAGTTGACGCCCTCCTCGGCATATTCTCGAGGTTAGGCTTCCCTTCTGAATTACAATCGGATTTAGGCTCGCCCTTCATATCCGCCCTCACCACTTTATTTCTTGAAAAGTGCGGAATTAAATGTGTTAATTCAAGTGTGAATCATCCACAGTCCAACAGCGTGGAGCGATTTCACAGAACCCTCAAAGCAGTGCTGAGAGCGGTTTGCCACGAGCATCCCCAGGACTGGGAAAGATGCCTCCCCGGTGCTATGTCTGCACTACGTACTGCTCCTCACGAGAGTACTGGATTTTCACCTGCTGAAATGGTGTATGGCTGAAACTTGAAAGGCCCTCTCGAGCTTGTCAAAAGCCAATGGATTGAACCTGACGTTCACCCATCCGTCCTTGAGTATATCCTGGATTTACTTCAGAGTTTCAAATACTCACGGGAACTCTCACAAGAAAATATTGTGAAGAGCCAGCAGAAAAACAAAAACTACTATGACCGTAAGGCAGTTGAACGCAAGTTCAAAGAAGGTGATAAGATACTAATCCTTAAGCCTGACCGAGCCAATAAGTTAGAAATTTATTGGGATGTACCCTGTGATGTGATTAAACGCTTATCAGATACCAATTATCTAGTTAAGAAGTCCCATGGTTCTCAAAAGGAAATCATATATCACATTAACTTGTTAAAGCCCTATCTGCCTTGGGAAGGGTCAAGTAATCACTCTTACAATGACGAACGTGAGTTTACTCACCACGACCGTGTTTGGACAGGCAAACCTGGTGATGGCCATCTTAACTCAAAAGAAGCCAGGAGTCTTTTTAAAAAAGACAGGTGATTTAAGCCCTGTAAATGTTACAGGCACGCAAAATTCGAAAGTGACTTGATCGTCACTGAGATTCAGAGAATGCTCAGTCTAGGTTTAATTGTATAAACCGATTCCCCTCATGGATCCTCCATGATTATCGTTCAAAAGGAAGACGTGAGCCCACGTCCTGTAGCTGACTACAGAGAGCTGACAACAATACGGTAACTAAAGATTACCCAATTCCCAACATTGAGGAATGTATTGAGCGTGCAGCTAAGTGGAAGTACATCTCTATTTTTGACCTAAACCGTGGATTTTGGCAAGTGCGCTTGACCCCACAGGCTTCAATGGCCGCCACTATCACTACCCCCATAGGGAAATTTGCTCCCCTAATGATGAATATGGGGATGAAAAACGCTCCATTTTGCTTTCAAAAGCTTATGGACAATGTCACTCGTGGCATGGAGGAGTGTGTCACTCCTTTTCAAGATGACACCGCAGTTGGTGCCGAAATGTGGCAACAACATCTAGACAACGTCTTTAATTTTCTCTTTGCTGTCAAGAAGGCCGGGTTAACGGTAAATGCCAAAAAATCGCAGGTCGCTTGTAGCAAAGCTACTTTTCTTGGTCACGAGGTGGGTAATGGTACTCGCACTCCTTCAGAAGTGAAGGTTTTGGCTGTCCAAAAATTCGTGCGGCCACAAACTAAGAAAGGTCCATTCCTTCCTTGGTTTGGTTGGTTATTACCAGCGCTACATTCCCCACTATTCCGAAATCTGTGCCAGCCTTACAGACTCTCTGAAAAAGGACGCACCAGATCCCGTCACATGGGTTGATTCAAAGCAAACTGCCTTTGAGACTTTGACGACTGCTTTAGTGACGTTTCCCGTCCTAAGAGCCCCCGACTTCAACCAAACTTTCATCCTCCAATGCGATTGTTCCGACCGTGGCATGGGCTGCGTGTTGTCCCAACAATTTGGTGAAGATGAACACCCCTGCCTTTACGTTTCACGTAAATTAACAGCCCGTGAGCAGAATTACGGGACAACAGAAAAGGAGTGTGCTTGTTTGATCTGGTCTGTTGCTAAGTTACGGCCCTACATCTATGGGACAAAATTTATCATAGAGTCAGATCACAACCCACTTCACTGGCTCAAGCAAATGTCTCGCAAAAATCCCAGATTGCTTAGGTGGAGCCTCACCCTTCAAGATTATGACTACAGTGTCCGGTACAAGCCTGGCAAGTTACACTTAAACGCGGACGCGTTAAGTCGGTATTTTGTTTAAAACAAGTTCTTAAATGTTTAACATTTTGTTTTCAGTACAAATTGACTGAAAATTAAATTTTACCTGCATTTTTTATTTTGTCATTTTGGTCTGTTGAGAGCTCATCCTGAAGTAACTCCCAGTTAATTCCCGTTTTGGCCTTCACACTTAAATTTTAAGTGCCTACGCTTTACTCTTTTTGTCACTATCAACGTCTCCCTCTGTGGGAGAATATTGACAAAGATTGTAACGACACTAATTAAATATTCATTAGGAATATTCTACGGGAGCTG
>JAHWFP010115489.1:0-10869 GCA_023313725.1 Lithobius niger | reverse complement strand
AAACGGCAACAGAGAAATCCTCACATTTCAATGCAACAACTGGCAAAACGAACACTTATTTCAGGGACCCCAAACTGGGACCCCGCCCCCCTGATTTTTTTTTTGTAGCCTTTGCTACTAGTTTTTCTATGTTTCTGTCAGCCTATAACCACCGCACATGAACATTAAATAGTAAAGGTCAATGTTCAAAGACATTATCTATTTTCAAAATAAACAAAACTGGGGCCCTTACAAGCCCTCGCGTCTCATCAAACTACGCAATTGTAACTACGGCAACCGGCTTTCATCTTAAAATCTATTTTAAGCTCACGAGAAAATGTAATAAAACTGTGTTTCAACGGTATTTAACATAAACACTCGTAAAAATGCTTAAAAGAATACCTGTCAAGGGCCTTAATCACATGTCAGTAGCGTTATCGACGTATCCTCGAGTTGTCAAATCGCGCATAACCACACCACATCTGGTCGGCAAGCACCAGCCCTCCCTCCAGCCAGACACCGAGCCCAGCTCTGTGCTCTGGTGCAAACCTGTTACACCATGCAGATGTCAACAGCTTCGATTGCAGCAAGAACCGGTGCTGCCATCTAGCGACAATTCTACCAAGTAACAGCACTGGCCTTGAGACATTTAAAAACCACGTGGTTGGCGACGGAGTGGGGGAGGGGCGAAGATGGGGCGCTTGAAGACGTGTCTTTAGCTTAAGAAAATAAAAATTTTGTCTTTTTTTTTGGTTCTTAAGAGTATATGGGTAAAAAATATTGACGGGGACCAAAACTACTACTTTGGTTTCTTGTAGTTGTAACAAAAGTGTCTTTTACATAAGTTCGCCCAAAATTCAGTAAATCGTTCCAACGTGACTAATCGCAGTAAGAGCACTACCACAAATAGCCGCCCCCCCCCCCGATAAAACAAAGACAACTCACGTCCCCATGGAATTCATGGAATGTTTTTTTTTCTATAAAATAAAGCATAAAAAAGTTTTTCCCGTTGGGGTTGGGAACGTTTTAAACAGCGCCCTAACTTAATTTTTCTTTTGTAGGCTTAAAAAAACGTTACGCTATGACACCAGTTAGAAAATTAATACTTCGTTTAGCGTCCCAGTCTGGGCATTTTTTTTTTTTGAACCGGCAGGAAAAAAAAGTTTGAAAAATAAATTATAAATTTATTTGTCAGCACGTTACAATTTACTGTTTAAATACAATGCCCAATTTATCCGTATTACATCACTTGCATATTAAATCCGACAAAGTGGCTACATCATGGATTAGTCATGGTTTTTAACGCGGCTGTGAAACGAATTTGTTAAGTTAGAGGGAAGGCTCACCAATCTGTAGCAAATATATACCCCCCCAAAAATAAAAAATAAATGGTTTAAGTTGTTTTGTTAATGAAAAGTCAAAAAAAAAAACCCCATCCTTGCCATTGTTCCTAAAAGGTTAGGCTGCTACAACAAAAATTACTTATCTTCGGCCTAACAACCAAAAATAAAAGTTTTCTTTTAGACCGTGAAAAGAAATAAGTTTGTTTCTCGGGTATTTTGATTCAAAAAGTAACCAGGCTTTTTATTTTATTTTTTATTTTATTGGAAGTAACTCAAGTCTTACTTTCAACTGCTCAAAACATTTGTATTTTAATTTTACGGAAAAACTTGCAAAACACTTAATTTTAAGGAGCTGAAAGTGGTCAATTTAGGCTAAATGATACTTATTTTCAGCTAACTGAATTGCTTTTCCTTGTAACGGTAATTAATTTAGTTTGAACTAGCAAATAAAAAGCATCGACAAGGGGCAAATTTCCACCAGGCAGGGCCTGAGAAACAACAAATTTTTTTTTCGTAGCCTTAAAGAAATATTTTGTTTCGTTAAGCTACAACGAGCATCAAATGCAGATCGTTCCCACGCGCAATGGCACGTATCGATCTCTGCCATTCTTCACACGTTCCGTTAATCCAAAAACTGCCTTTGTACTTTCATATTTTTCATTTTATATTTTTATTTTCACTTTTTTTTTTGTGTATTCCTTTCTTTACCCGTATAATTTTACAAAGGCAGACGTCACCAAGTACAAGTTTCAATTCACTGAACCAAAGCCTTTCCAGGGTTCAGATCTTTTTTAAATTCTCAATTTCCCTGACAGTTCCAGGTTTTTCTAGGTTTTCCAGATGCATCCAATGGCAATTTCCTGGTGTTTACAAGATGTTTAGTTAGGGAAACGGGCTGCTGATATTTTTATCAACATTTGTACGAAAATAAATCCAACATCCGAGAAAGTAGCTGTTACATAAGTTGGCCCAAAATTATTGCCAGATGGGACTAAACGCATTTTCATCACAGATATTTGGTACTAGCCTAAGATTAGGTATATACGAGGGGTTCGACAAAGACAAAAAAAGTCTACGAGATTTGTAAATCTGTAATGGATTTAAGGAGATTTACGGATTTTCTGGAATTTAAAGATTTACAAAAGATTTAAGTAAGATTTAATGATTTGCATGACAGTTTTTTCAAGGTTTACACGGGTTTAGAGAAGATGTAAAGATTTGCACACAATTTTGGAAATTTACATGAAGATTTGCAGGATTGAATGATTTACAAAAGATTTAAGTAAGATTTACGTGATTTACAAGATTTGTACAAGATTTAAGGATTTGAATGATTTACACAAGATTTAGATGATTTACACAAGATTTAGATGATTTACACAAGATTTACAGATTCACAACGGATTTATAAATCTTAAATATTGGGTGTACGAGATTTATAGCCTTGTCCAACCCCTCGGTTATATACGTGTTATGTATAAAAATACTTGAACATATTAAAGCACAAATTAAAACGTTTGCTACTAGCCTAAAATTTTGTTTCTGATCTGCTAATTCAATGGAACTTACAAATCTGACATAAAGGTAGTTTTTTATTTCAAAATTCCCTGTATTTTCCTCTGCTTTTCAAAAAAATTTCTTCTTTTCCCTGAAATTTTGGCTCCAGTTTCATTTTCCCCGAGATTTCCAGGTTCTCCAGTTTTGTCTGAACCCTGCTTTGTTGTGTTGAAACAATAAACGAGACCCCAGCTTCCGTTGTGACAATAAACGACACAAGAGATGATTCCGAAAAAACACGCAGTTAAGTCCGACTTTCCAGCGGTTTAATTCGTCATTTTGTTCAATGCAACAATCTTGTTGCCGTTAGGTCGTTAGTCCCCTATTTTCAAATTCACAAACCTTAAAAATTCAATGTTTACAAGTTTCTACGTACCTATGGTAAATTCCCAATCTACAAGGACATCAATCAATCAATCAGCGTTCGCCATAAGGTCAATATACCGTAGTCACTCACAATTTTCCACTCGCCACTTAATTGTACAAAATTAATGTTCTGTGCCCCAATTTTACGGTTTTTAATTTTTTTTTACATTCCTATAATGCTTCTTCAGGAAGAAAACTAGTATCAAAACTGAAATATTAACTGTATAGACCTAAGTGCTAAAACGTTTAAGCGAAAATTACCATGTAAACGTTTTTTGTATTGCTAAACGATTAACCGACATTACGTTTCTTTCACCTCATTTCACCACAAAGTGTAGAGTGACGCAGACTTAAATTCAATGAACGTTTTTTTTTTCTGCAATGAACTTGCATAATACTCAATTGTAAAACCTGAACTTCCGGTTTTGGTAGCCAAACCGAAACCAGCCTCCGGTATGTCTACGTCAAGCCAGTTTTTAGATTTGCACTCACCAGAAATCTAAAAAAAACCTGATCGTTAAAAAATCACTATGCAAGCTAAAAGTTTGAACAACTAGATCCTCCTCCCCATCCTCCCTAAATAATGGCAACAAATTACTGCTTAAAACAAGGGACAAGTACTAGTCATTGGTCACTTATCGCAACAATGAACCTTGACAAACTGTTTTTGAAGCAATCAAGGAAACAACAATAGTCCCGCGACATTGTTTGAAGCACGTACTTTTAAAGACATTTCTCTTCTCCTTTGTTCGCGGAAGGAGCACCAAGAATCGAAAAGCAATACTTTAACAATACTTGAGAGGTATGGGCTATTGTTTAAAAGAGTAGTGGAAAATGCAGAGATTTCAGTTGGAACTTTTCATGATGCCCACTCTACTAGCTTTCGAGCCCCAACCGTTTAACCGCGCGGCCATTACCATGCTTTTAAATGTTTCTACAAGTGTTGTTTAAAAGAGCGCCAAAAAAGTTCTAACAGTACAGATTTAATTGGACCTTACAAGCACACTTTTAGCATGACCAGTAGTTTAGAGTAGCAGTTTGTAACAATGAACACCAAAAAAATAGGTGTACGATTAATATATATATTACGTCTTCCAAAAATGAATGGCAATAAGTTGTTTGAGAAGCATTGAGGTGCAACTATACTTACTGCAACGAGAACACCTCAGTGTTACAGAGAGTGGCTTCGAATACAACTTATTTGCTAACAGCTGGCTTGTAATCTTTCAGTTTGAAAACCACGCGCCGTTTCAACCACCGAACCACAGTATTTTGATCAAGTTATTGACGTTCGCCATTGTTACCATTGCAGAAGTATTTGGTTCTTGACTCTCATGGGCTCCTTCGCCCAACATGGGAAGTGAGAACTTTCCCTTCCCTCCCAAAAACGAGGATTTCGCTTAGTTTCATAAAAATGCAGACATGCAGTTACTTGTACACCTATTTTTACAATTTTTTTTGGTTTTCATTGTTACAAACTGCTACTCTAAACCACTTACCATGCCGGCATTCGTATGAACCATTGTTTAAAAATGTGCTAACAAGTTCCAACTCAATCAGTACAGTTCCATCTCATTGCCACACTATGCCACTGTTTAAAGTGTAAGTTCCAACTGAAATAAAAGCCACTTATCCACTTTTCCACTTATCCGGCACATTTTTAAACAATGGCCCATACCTGTCAATCATCGTTAAAGCATTACTGTTTGATTCAGGGTACTCCTTCAGCAAACAAAGGAGATGAGCAATGCATTTAAAAAGTCACATGCTTGAAACAATGCTGTAAGT
The DNA here is from genome assembly GCA_023313725.1 of Lithobius niger. Lineage (NCBI taxonomy): Eukaryota > Metazoa > Arthropoda > Chilopoda > Lithobiomorpha > Lithobiidae > Lithobius > Lithobius niger. The sequence goes on along the minus strand of JAHWFP010115489.1, from coordinate 5,836 downwards.
TTACCGCGCTCCCAGCCGAAGCCATGGCGCCAAAAGTCGAGAGGGACAATTTCGCTAGGTAATACCAATCGGCAATTCCTAGGATCTTTTACATGCCCCAATCGACATGAGCACGAGGCATCATTCTCTTCCCGAAAATACCAGGGGTGGCTAAGGTCAGGATCGAATCATGAAATGGTCGTGCTAACCATTAGGCTGCCTTGCCCCTGCTTGAAACAATGCAGGGGAACAAGCCACTTATTGTCCTCTTTTTGCAAAACGACTAAAATACCAGGGCCTGCCTGTACCTGGTTGATTTTAGTTTTTATTGCCTCTCCGAAAATATAAATTACCTTTTTTATAGCAGTTTCCCCTTCTTGAGCTTATTTTCCCCTAGAAACTTGAAAGTTGGCTTCCCTGCTGGGCTCGTAATACTACTGCGCATGCGTCGGCCAGGGCTAGCCTATATAAGCACGCTGCACCAGCCCATCCACATTATTTCTCCTCGTTCCAGAACCTAGTCCATGGAGGGGAGGCTGGGCGGGATTTAGGTAATGTATATTTTCGTAGAGGCAATAAAAACTAAAATCAACCAGGTGCAGGCCCTGGTATTTTAGTCTTTTTATAGCCGACGAAAATAAACTTTACTTTTTTTATAGCAGACTTCGTCACCAAGCAGGAGGGCTAGGTTGGAGTTTCCCGCCTTACGAGCCAGTGCCCCCAAGGAACAAGTCCCGGTGAAGACATCCTTAAGAGCCAGAACCATGCCTACAACGGGTCATCGGTAGAGACACTGCTGGAGCACGTGAAAGCAAACAAGGAATAGAGCGTTGCGCGCCCCTGGTGTGGAAATGAGGAAACTACGGTGATCAGGTAACCGTGGAATCGAAGGGGAACCGGCAGTCGTGATGGTAACCGTTGTGGCATTGGCAAGATAGATGGGTGGTTGAAATCGTAGCGAAGTGGGAGACTATGTATTAGAAACTAAGGTATCAAGGTTTAGAGGAATATCCTGGTGGGAATCACTCCCCCTCCTAATTTTTGTTGATTCGTGACACGGTGCGTGTCATTTCAGAATGAGTACTCTGTTTGTAGAAACATGGAATCGTTTGAAGTAATCGTGGGGTCTGTGATAGAAGGTGATGGTAGAACAGTGACAGCTGTTTAGGTGGTAACGACGAGGTAGGGAATCTATCTCACCAAGTAGATGGTGGTCACCACCCCCTCCTCTTTTTATTTTTTTTTATAGACGGTTAGGACTTGGAGGGAACCAGGAACCGAGGATAGGAAGGTAAGAAGAGTTCTTCGACCAGGATGATTGGTGAGAAAAGTAGAAAGCGACAAGTAGAACGAACTGCAGAGTTGCAGGTGTAATCGGTAATCGGAATTGCAGGAAGTCGGAATCGAAGGGAGTTGTTGCAGAGCGTAGGATCGAGTTACTAGTGTAGATGTTGAGGATTGGAGTGGAAAGCGACCAGGAGGACGAACTGTAATGCTGTAGGTGTACCACGTAATTGCAAAAGGTCGCATATTTCAGAAAATGAATATGTATACAGATGGAAGAACGAATCGTAGCGGCGATGATGCTTGGGAAGGACAGAGGGATGGCCCAAGATTTGACCTGGGGGACAATTGGACGTACACTAGTAAACTGAAACGATTAGTGGCACAGGTTGTGGGTATTTGGTTGCCCTGCAGGGTAGGTAACCGTATGAGGTAAACTTTTTTTTTAAATTTATTTCCTATGAATGATCCAGGGTGACGAGCCAATCGAGAATCGAAATTGAGCCACCTGTATGGTAAATGAGTATCCCATTATTGATCCCTATGTGTTTTGACTATGAAAGACATAGTGGTGCGGAAGTAGGAGATCGTGGCGAAGGTGGTGCGATTGCCGCGGTACAGGACGCAGGTAGCCGACTGGGGTGAGATGGAGGGGATCGAGTCGTCATAGGTACCGAGGAAGAAACAGTGTGTGGCGTGATCCGGGAAAAACCAGGAACAATGGGCAGCTGGGATCGTATAGTCCAAGGGGATCGAGGAGTGAGTGGCAAAAATTCGATGGGATTGGAACCACCCAGGATTGTTTATTCCACTTCAATATTTCCGTCCCAAATTTCGGTGCACGAGCGATCGATCATTGGAACAGGAAACTAGGGATCACAATGGTGAAGCGGTGCTGAATCTTGAGAAGGGTAATCGAAGGCACGCGGTGATCAAGCTCAAAGGGCGATTCACGAAGCATGAACGCCCTAGGAGAAATGATGTGGATAGGCTGGCGCAGCGTGCTTATATAGGCTAGCTCTGGCTGACGCATGCGCAGTAGTATTACGAGCCCAGCAGTGGAGCCAACTTTCAAGTTTCTTAGGGGAAAATAAGCTCACAAAGGGGAAACTGATATAAAAAAGTTTATGTATATATTCGTCGGCTATAAAAATGAATCTTTCGCTGGTTTTCAATCAACTTGGAATCCACAATAAACCCTTGGCTGTGCCCTCGGGAGTATTGTTTCTACCTCAATCGCTTCAAAAACGGCTTATCAATGTTCATTGTTGCAGTAAGAGGCCAATAACTATTACCTGTGGCCATTTCCTATTTCTCTCAATAGTGGTGGTTGGATTCCTGTCGTGGTGTGATGCTGTTTTACTAATTTGTGAAAAAGCTCGAAATATTGAAACTATAGTTATTTAGTGACTGAACGAAAAATGAAAGGTTTGTTTTTTGACTCAACTTAGAAGAAAATCCCGAGTATTTTTTTTTTTTTTTCAACGGAAAACGTACTTTTTATAAGGGGGGGGGGGGTTAGTTGCAAATTAAGTTTGGTTGACATTTGGTAGTTTCCATATTTTGTAAGAATAAATGCTGCCAGGGCGGCGACTCTTCAGTATAGGATGTAACTCGCTTTCGAGGACTGTGTGCAACCATGTCGAGGCCCACAGGGCCAAGCCATTGTTGCCCTCAGTACGATGAACGGTTGATATCCTATTATATCATGCGATTTCACCACAATTTATCATAATAAATTACGTGAGAGTATGAAGAATCATTGTTGCTCATTTCATTTTAATTAAGGCCCAAATTAGAATTTGTTCTTTCGGCAAACAAGGAAATGAGACGATGATGATGGGATGGATGCTGACAGAGCCAAGTGCATGTCGGGATGGACGCAAAATGGCAGCAAGTGCATGACGTGACGGTTGCAGAGTGAGAGCTGCTCTCAGTCCACAACCGTCCTATCGTACACTAGCTGTCAGTACGCATCCGTAACATCATGCACTGCTAGCTAGATACGCATTGTTACAACCATTGTTGTAGTCGACAGATTGAAATTGGGGATAACTTGTTTGCACGCTTGTTTTCCCATTTATTCTTCTATATGTTCTCCCTTTTAAACAAAGCATTAACAATAAATAATGATTTAACCTTGAATGCTGTGAACAGGGTTCGTACACCAGAGACGAAACCCTTTTCAAGGCCAATTCGAAGCCAATTTCAAGGCCGTTTTGCCAACAAAATTGTTACAAATTACCCTAAAATAAATTCAATTTTTTTGCTGGCCTATACTCCTATACTCTAAAATTGAATAAACATCCATTTAAAAGTTATTTATTTTGCCCCCAATCACGGGACAAGTTGCCTTAACAATCCCGGACTTATACGTGATTACGAACGAAGGCACGTAACAGAAGATAAGCATTAGGCTGACGAACTACTTTATTTATGTATGAATTTAAGCATTAATTGACTGTATTTCATCAAACACTAACAAAATTCAAGGCCATTTCAGGGCTCTTACAAAAAAAAAAATGCAAAATTTCAAGGCTTTTCAAGCCTTGAATTTTTGGTTTAGAAATAAGGCTTTTCAAGAAATTCAAGGCCGTGTACGAACCCTGTGTGAAAGACAAGTCATTTGTAAGCCACGCATTTAAACAACGAAGACCAGAAAAACAGGTTTACAACGTTAAACACCTCCTCGTTAAGGTTGTACCTTCAAACATTCCATGCGTAACAGCTGATCTGCAAATGAAGCTTCCTCGAAAAATATCATAAAGCTAAATCTCCCCCCCCCCCCCCAAAAAAATGGTGAGTGAATTTTAGCATATTCCTTTTAGTTTAACTATTTGGTTTATTTTAGAATATGCGCTGGCTACAAAAAAACTTGATCGTATTTCATAAATTGTTTTTTTGTCCAGTAAATGAATCATTATTTAGTTAATTGCATTGTTGCGATTATTACAGAGATTTTTGCAGTTTCCGAATGTTTAATTAGGTTATTTAAACGTTTAGCAAACTAAACGGAAACTGCTAGCAGTAATAGCCTTACCATTCTGCACTCAAGGCTGCAAACTGTAGTACGTTGCCAAATTAAAACTAACTTAGTAGCAAGCTTCCCGTCTAGTCATGAGCGCGGAGATTACAACCCTACTCAAGTCACCATTGTTGATTTTCCCTCGCTCTTTACCAACCGACAATGGTAAAGTTTGGTAATTCCAATGCTGATCATACAGCATTTCTGCCTTATCAGGGATACGAGGCAGAAATACTAGTATTTAAGGACAATTTCCTGCATTCTAAGTAAAGAGTGGAGGAGACGTAGCAGGGGGGAAATACTTTCTTCACATTTTTTGGTAATCCTACATCTCATCCCCCTCCCCATTTTTTTTTGCAAACCTACTTTTTAAGAGGCGTTAGTTTATTAACTACTTTCGATTTTTTGCATCGCTAATTCCTTCCTTTTTAAGGAAATTGAAAATAGGCCAACAGCGAAAATCATACACTAGAAATAACGTAGTTCAGTAAGCCACCTTTATGCACTTACGTTTCGTCGGAGTGGCATGACCCGGATTCGAACCGGCTACCCAGTTCGCCCCCAGATCACTTGCATAGCGCCTTAATCGCTATGGCCACATTCTCCACTGGCATAAAGATAACTCACTGAACCCGTTATTAAGGTCACAACCGTGACCAGGGCTCCATTCGACCGAAATTCACTCGGCCATAGAAATGGATAGTGAAGACAAATCATACACTCACAAGGCTCAATAAAGGAGAAATAAATAGAGAAATAAAGGAGAAATAAATTTATTTCTCCTTCCTTTTTCACATGATGCCAATTTCACAACTTTACAGCAAAAATTCTTCCTTACTAGCATAGTAATCTTTGTCAATTCTTTATAATTTCAGCATTTTTTTAAAGCAATTTCAACATGCTGGAAGACACTTCATTTTATGCACGATAGTGCAACTTCATGTTCATGTGCATCACTTCTGTGCAGCAAAACGGAAGATTCAATTTCACCTTGTTTTCATAAAACTCGCAATACTATTTGGGCTGGCCCACACAAGTCTTTTCCGGTCACACTGTTTTCGGTTATAACACTGCAAAGAAATAACTCCAAACAAACCTAATTCCCGGCTCAAAATTAGGGTGGATAATTCGGTTGTTGTTCCTCGAGTCTGTGTGGTTTGCACACCACAACTCATATTTTACAGTTTTTTTCCTTTACTGTTAGCATATTTTCTTATTTTTCACACTAACAGCATCACTGACCTGCACACAGTATGGTAGTGTGTGGTCGTCCCGGTAACCACATTTTGACCTACTGGTCTTATTGTTGCTTCTAACATGTCTGGTAAGATAACAAATTGGTCAAATTCACCTATAAAACCATTAGTTTGCTTCAGATGACGCTCACATAAATAAATTAACAAGTTTACAGGTTGACTTTCCAAGGCAGCAACCCCGGATCCTTCAAATCATCTCGTTACCCAAGAACTCATGACAGAAACTGTTACAAAAATAGTATTCGTAAGAAGGTAACTTACCAAAGTATTTGAGCGTTTCCTCGGCCTGCTC
>JAHWFP010115485.1:0-10136 GCA_023313725.1 Lithobius niger | reverse complement strand
ACCAACGTTAAAATGAAAAGATAGCTAAAAAAATTGTTTTCTTTCTCTGATTTCTTAAAACTGAGGGGGCTATTATGGGTCCCAGCAATAAGTGGTGGGGCCATGCCCCCCCCCCCCCTGGCCCTCCGGCTCCGGCGCCTATGTACCTACCTAAACCAGCCTTCCTACCTAAACCATTTAATGATCATTATTCCTTTTCACCACAAAAATAGCCTTGCAAGTTACAACGGTACCTACCTAAACCAGCCTTCGTGCCTAAACCATGTTAATGATCATTAGCCTGTCCCTTTTCACCACAAAAATAGCCTTGATAGTTGCAACACCTAATAAATCGTGTTAACGGCCATTACCCTTCATCATACTCAGGACTCGTCAGTTTAACAAAGCTACAAGATTTGAAATATGCCATACCTTTCGCCCCGATTAATGCATCAAGTGCCACCATTCGGTAGTTCCGCACATTACCGATTTCCTTTCCTTTCGCTTCCATCTTTCGATATGCAAAAGTGCGCGACGTGTGACCCTGGCTGCGACATCCAATAGCAGAAATGATCCTCACTTCCCGTTTTTATCCTTCGTAAAACTATTGCCGTTCTATAAAAACTGCAATTCCAATTTGAAAGTTGAGTCGTTTTCTTCGGGACTTGACAGCCCAGGCAATGATCGACATTCGAATGTTTGCCTTCGACCCAGAAAGATCGATCCATCGAGCCCCTGGCCTGCCTGTCTGCGTGCACGCGCAAAGTTGGGGCAATGAATGACGTCGATTTTTACAAGGCCGTAAATCTGCTATTCTTCCCACGACTCGTCTTCCCAAGTTTTTGATTTGAATGCGAAATACGCCATCACGGACCTAGACAGCAACCGACCATTTCTTCTTTTAGGGACAGCACGGATGCAAGCCAAAGCTCATGCCACCTTATTTCCATACGTAATACTTTCATATCATTCCAGGAATGGTTTCAACGCTTTAAAATTACAGACACTCACCATAAAGATAAAAATGGCCGCCATTACCCCGTATCTCCGTGTCCATCTTTCTTCTACCGAACAATTCCATATCTGTGCCAAAAGCCTCAATTAATGCAAATTGAACCATTAGCCATATCTCTTGGTGGATAAACATTGTACCTATCGCAGAAATGCAGCCAGCGCACACTCGGCTTCAAAATCCATGGTCTTCCACAACATTCCCGAGCTAAAACTGAGATTCCTATTCTAAAAATCAGAGATCTGCACGCCTGCAAATGTACGTAGCAAACTCATGTTTTCAAACAGCTGCAAAATGATCAACAATACATGCCACTGTCTCTTGGGAATATAGGTTTTACATTGTCTCTTGGGAATGTAGGTTTTACATAAATTTTACATTGTAAAGATTAAAAAATTTTTTTTTATTAATAATTCCATACAGGTGACACGAACCCAATGAAGGCTTATAAGTATCAACAATCGTTTTCAAATATAATTTTAAAACATGTACACATGAATAATCAAAATAAAATATATTTAGAATTTTGATTGCATTACACCCACAAACAACTAGTTTTACAGCTGTTCAACTAAAAATTATAATTTACCTATAGTGATTAATCATCGCTTATATTTCCTTAATGTTAGTTTTAGGCCCTTATGACTATTCATTTTTTTATGACAATGTGGTAGTTCATTTAAAGTTTGTATAATGCGGTAATTTGCTGTCGTTTTGCTATATTTATTTCTCTATAAATATAGCAAAACGAATGTTATCTACGCCGACATAAGTGAGCGTTCACAAATTACGGAACATTTTTTTTTTTAGCAATTTAGACCCCCGTTCCCCTTTGTAACACCAGTGTGTCACTTGGCTTGACCCTTTCCACCTGAAAATGCGTAACATTTTCTAACCCTCTCCCCCCCCCCCCCCACCCCAATCCCACCGCCCTCCAGTTGTATAGGTTTTTTTTTATTGAATTCGTTTTTATGAGCAGTCAATACCTATGGGGGTAATGACCAGATATTGTAAAAAAAAAAAAAATTAAGTCGTTATACAGATGTAAGAAAAATAGTTTAGCTAAAAGAATGTAGATGAAAATGTAGTTAACAATTAGTGTGTTACTTATAACTTCATCATACTCACCCTCCCCCATCGTAACAGATGGTAACACATTTGCTGAACTCCTCCTCCACGCGTTGCGTAATTTGTGAACGCTCCCTACTGTCCGTTGGGAGAATTTCGTTACAGTAGGGAGAATTTGTTTTTTAATCAGCAAGAAAGCATTGTTTCAGTTAGCACGTGATGGCTTTATTCTAAATAACTACTTCAGTTAAACTAAAATAACCTTGAAAAGGGACATGTTCACATAGGAAGCAATGATTTGAGCCTATTCCCATGATTTTTTGTGATGTTGTTTGACCTGTAATTAGGACAGACGAAAGCATTCCCAGAACAACAAGAAGCAGAACAAGAAGTTGTCTATTTGGTCCCTCTCTGGATCTCGGATTTGGCTGGACCGAATTTCACAATTTGTGGACTGTAGAGGGGCCTTGACTAGTGGATGCTGGATTCCAAATTTGGTTTTAAAATGTTCACTTTTGACGGCGTTATAAGCTCTCAAAGTTGAGAGTTTAACACAGAGACCCTATAGGCTGACCCTTTGTAACACTGGTTATCGCCAGTGTTAATAAAGCAATTTTTTTATGATGTTATCTCGACGAAAAGGTACATTGTGTGGAAAAAACAGCCGAGGCAGGTTAGAAAGATTCAACTTGGCAAAATCTACAGTTCCAATAATGATGTCAGTAGTACGAATTTATTGCTGTTAATTATCAAACAAACGTTCTCATTCGTGATTAAATTTTAAATTCTGACATTTAAGACCAAAAAGACAACGTAAATAGGTTTGTATTTGTATTTATTTCCCATTCGTGAGTGAGTTGTATTTCCAACTCTGTAAAGCGGAAACTCGTCTGTCTCTTTTCCTGGATATGGATCAGGTAACTAAGAGTATGGTGTGCGATCAACGTCAATCACATAAATGGGATTGAAGTAACCCGCAATGTGTAATATTTACGTTGAATTTACACCATACTCGTGTTTTGTTGAATGCCTCGAAGGAAAAGAAACGGTTAGATCGCACTGCAGTCGTGACTAACGCACAGTTGTTCTCAACAAGGAAGTACTAGAGAACTCTATAAATATTGAATCTAAAGATTATCACTTTCGTTCCGAATGAACCATGCATTGTTTATGGAGTTACCGAGTGTAACCCTTTTGTTGCTCGTAAAGAGTGTCTCGGTTTGACTATTACGATCACCCAAAGGTAAACGTATACGGAGTTTTCATTAGGACGCCCTGTACATTTGTTTTATTATGGACAATTGGACATCCCTTACTATTTGTGCTTTACTCTTATATAAGTTTACAGTACGACTCAGTTGTCCTACGCCACAATGTGTAAGGTTACACAATGTAGGCATACAAACATTACAGTACGTTTGTTTTTAGTTGCACATGCAGCAGTACTTTGAAATGGAAACCGCATCACTTTTCATTTCAATTTCGTCATACTTTTTAATTAAATCAAACTAAACAATGTTGCATATTATTGTACATTAATTATTGTATCATTACAATATTATTATTTCAATTATTGTTTCATTAATTTGCTTATGTTTTGCAGTTCTTATACGTTTAACACTGCTTCATTTTGTGCGGCAACTGCGCCAACTCAGCATAACAAGCCACACAGGCCAAATCTGCGTTCGTTAGTTGAGAGAAGCGAGAAATGTCGGTGGTGGCAATTGGGCGCTATGTTTCAATTCAAAATATCATTTGTTCTGGTGTAATGTTCCAATTCAAGCCACATTCAATCAAATGCCCAGCAGCGCAGCAACGAGTTAGGTCGTTTGTTGCCAACTGCTTGCTGGCCTGCCTTCACAATCACTACAACAGCCATGTTCAAAGCCGTGCAGGAACAATTCCAACTATTTCTATCTCTGTTCCGTTGATACCAAGACCAAAAGAATTGCGAGGCAACATCGAAGTCAATACCAGTTGAAAGCGAGAGAGATAGAGAGACGAAGAGGCAGTGGGATTCAAACAGAACCCAGTTTTGAAATATAATTGAAGTTTTCTTCAATCTCGCAGGAATGCGTTGGGCATTACGTGAAACGAGAATGAGTATTCCAATACTATTTATTTATCATTTCGTTTTTATTTTTGTTATTTGGCTGCAAAGGGAGATTATTATTATTTTTTTTTTTGGGATGGTCGGTGGTTCGCACTATATGTTTTGTTTTTTCCCCCATCCTTTTCCATTTTTTCAGCATTTGGAACAAGATGGTGTTTGGAGTAGGAGTGGATAGCGTTCTTCACTACCTTAGAAAGAACGTTTAGGGCGCCAAAATACTGCATCATTGATGCATAACTTAAATGAAGAATTCTATCATGAATCAAATTTCGTTAGTCTGAATAATGGGAGAATAAAACGGATGTGTCTGACTCGCACCAAACCCCACAGGTATACATAAAATCCACATTTTAATAATTTTCGGCCGTAACCTTACAGGTCTTGTTCGCCTAAACGATACAAAACACAATGATGAGCATTAAATGTCGCTTACAAAAAACGGTATAAAATAAAAACGGTGATGTTAAAACGGTAACTGTTGTCCTGTATCTGTGCTCATGGTTTTTTTTTTTTTTTTTTTTTTGTGTGTGTTTATAAGTTGTAAGCACTGTTTTTTTGATTTTTTGCACCGTTTTTTGTAGGTAATGGAAGAAAACCTTGCTGTTTTGCATTCTGTCACGCTTGCAACGGGACCCCCCCCCCCCCAAAAAAAAAAATTAATTTCACTGTGACCTGTTTTAAGCCCTTCCAGGAGCTAATCAAGAGTTTCAGTATTGGAAACAAGAGTTTGGAAGGTGGAAGGCATTGTGGTAAGGCATTAAGGCAGTGTATGACGGGTTGCTTGACGATATTTGTAGCACAAAATTCATTTAAGGAATTTTAAAGTATGAGAATGATACATTAAAAGTATGGTCGTACCCGACAAAAGGGGAAGCCTATCTAACAACCATTAGTGCCACTCTCAATACCTTGGTAAAAGAAAAATCGTTACATCCCTCCATGAAGAACAGCCTTATGGTGAAATTCTGCGTTCATGTCTCGGTTTTGTACTTTGCATTTTTGTTTGTTTTAGGTTATACACCCACATTTTTTTTGGTTTCAAGTCCATTAGTAAAATACAAATCCAATAGCTTGAAAACACGCACAGCATGTTAAAGAGAATAAAAGGCTAGGCAAAACGGCCACTCCAGATCACTTTCAATGCCTCAAGGAAAGAAGATACCACTACTCAAAAAGTAGGTAGTTGGGTGGGTTGTGGGGAGCGCAATCTTGTTTTCCGAACAACATCCTGTTCCGTTTTGATGGTGTTTGGAACCGGAGGTAACATTACTGTAATGATTAGTGGGACGTTTCCTAGTGTGACGCCTAAGGTAAATAAATTCCCAAACGACACAATAACGCTATTGCAACACCTTTTGCGAAGAATGTTTTTATTACTAAAGAACGAAAATTGAAAGTCCGAAGGCGATCAGACACGAAGCCAACATATTACAAGGAGAAGAAAAAACAAACAAAAAAAAACGACAAGTGGTTATTGAACTCTTTGTGTGTACCAATGTTTTCTATGCTGGAAAAATGACGTCTTTAGCATCGGCCTCGAACTCGTGCCTCAAAATGCCCCAACACGTCCTGGTATGTGTTGCGGCACCAACGTAAGGTTATTGACGCATAGGTTCTCGTCAAACATTGTTTCACATACTTTATTCCAACCGACTCCTCTGAAGGTGATGTTTACATCACATATTGCTCAGAGTACCCGTTTATTCCTATCACCGGTGCTCTAAGTTCACCACTCACCCTCCATTTTAGTACTCAACTTCAGAAAATAAGTAAGTGCAGGGGGTTATCTTTTATAGAACTCTTGGTATTCTAATGGTATAAATAAGAGAGGGGGAAATTAGGTTTAATGGCGCGTCGACAGCTAGGTCATTAGTGCCAACTTCAGCCACAGTGCAGTGGCCCGAGTTGTCACAGCGCCACACAATACAGAGACGTTAACCAAACCCCAAATCTAGATCTTATCGTACATCGTTACCTCCTGCAAAAATTGAAAAACTTCGTACAGGAGGACAGTATGATCACCCAATTGACACGCTATGTCTCGCGGAAAGTGAAAACCGGGCCACCAACACCATCAAGATGGTAACAATCAACAAGAACTTGACGCACCGTAAGTGGCTGGCGACACCAATGACATTCAGGAGGGATAATAACTAAACAGACTGGGAGGGGGCGGAGGAGCGTCTATTACCGTTAAGCATGTGATTGTTTATCAATTTTTGCAAAATCTTGTAAAACGAGGAGGGGGTGGGGGAGGCGAATTAATTCAACTATCCAGCGAGATTCAACTACGTGTAGCAAAAAAGAGGAGGGTAAGGAGCGGGACGGGTAAGAGGATAGGAAGGAGGAGGAAAGAGAGCCGAAAACTGGGAAACAACCACGGGCAAAACAAAACCCCGGGCAAATCCGGGTACGATTGCTAGTGTGAAAATAAATGCTTACGCAACTTGAATCAATTGTATGGTTGATCGTTACCCAACTTCCAAATTAATTGGAGCTTTGCATACAGCGAACACGCCATTGAGGAAGTAGTAAGAGAGAATAGGGAAACCCAGTCAAACATCAGCGAAGAAAGCGGACCTCGCTCCATTATGTTGACAGTTGAAGTGACGACGGCCCTAAACATTTTTGGGGGGCAACGATGAAATTTCAACAGTGGTAAAGTGCAATGTTCCATCGATGAAAACAATTCTCTATCAACATTTTCAAGATCGACAATGTAGCGAGAGAGTAATGCGGAGTTTGGGCATCGTTTTCCACCAAAACCAGGGATTGCTTAAGTTTCAGAGCTTGCTTATCAACAACGGAACTGAAATGGAGTGAGATATTCAATACAGTTCGGTCCACCACTTCCCCAAATAAAAAAAAACAGCCTTTATAAAGACCCAACCAAAACCACTTAAAACGGTATCCGGTAGCTGTTAAATTTACCATGGTAATTACTATTATTTCAGTTTGTACCAAAAATCGCGGGCATATCTCGCTTTCTGCGTAGGATTGCTTCGCCACATAGCTTGCGGATGAATACAAGCTTACGGGCAATAAGCAGTCTGTAACTGTTCCGCCATTTGCTTATTTTCTGAAATTGAGCATAATTCCTGTATCCGCACTTGTAGCCATTTGTCATCTTTTGTTTCATGGCACCGGCTGACTCATTCGAGCCTTTATAGTAGCTTGGTGATATCCTGCGTTTATGTGGACCAACCATTAGAATAGCCTATGTAATCTATGTACTGGATAACGAGCACCGTCAATTTTAGTAGCACTGTATAATAAGAATAACCAGTCCAGTGATAAATAAATAAAAAATATATATTAAATAAAACATTCAGGCAAGGACCGAGGGTCGCTAACAGCCAGCCAAAGTTATGATACGCGAAAGCTGACTCGTGATGAGCGGAATCATCTGCAAGATTCCAAAGTTAACTCGGAGGATAAACCAACACATCAAAATGTCCAGATTAAATGAGCTGAAGCGACTCCGAAACATATGAATTGTGCACGATGTTACAATTTCGTCTGGTAAAGAATTCCAAATCTTCACCACACGCAACGCGAAAAAGCTACATCTAAAATCTAAATGTGATGTTTGCACTGTAATCTTTAGAGAATTACCTCTAGTCCAATTTAAGTCCGACAGGTCAAAAGAGAGGTATATCCACCCCAACTATACACCATGGATAACTTGGTAGGTAAGAATAAGATCAATTTTGATTCTCTGTAGTTCGGTGAGTCAAGTTTAAGATTCTGCAGACGTCTTCCATACGACAGGATGTGCAAGTCTGGCAATGCCTCGGTAAACCGTTGCTGTACTGCCTCTACCACATCAATGTCATGAAACAAATAAGGGGACCAAACGAGGCTAGCGTACTCTAAAATTGGTTGACATAGACAGTGAATGCCCAACCTTTGATTTTGTGGTCACAAAACGAAAAGCATCTGTTAACGAAAGCTGCATGTGCATACGCTGATGCTGCAATTTTGCGACAGTGCAGGCTGAACTTAAGTCCGTCACAAAACCAGACCCCAAGATCTTTAGTTATGCTAACCTACGGGAGAGGGCAATTATCAAGATCAAACGGTGTCGCCGTATTTGAAATTCCAATATGCATAATTTGACGTTTGGTTGAAGAAATTGGCAGTTGCGACTTGGCCGACCAACTGGATATGTAGTCAGTCGCAAGGGCCAACAACGCACCATCCTCAGTATCAATAACCGCCTTATCGTCTGCAAACTTTGAATTACACACAGAAAAAGGATTACGTGCTAAGTCGTTTAAATACACACAAACAACAATGGGCTTAAAACGGAGCCCTGTGGTACTCCGCTAATGAGATCCAAGGATGATGAAAGGGAATCACCGACCAATACACACTGAGATCTGTTGTTAATAAATATAGAGATCCATTACAATAGCTTTTCATCGATGCCTAAATTTTCAAGCTTAAAAAGCTGCTTGGAAAGTGTAACTGACTCAAAAGCCTTCTTAATATCGAAGTACACTACATTAGTCGGGATTCCAATATCCAGGGCGCTCATCCAGCGATCCAGACACATTAAAAGTTGGTGAGTTGTCGAGCGGCCAGGCATAAAGCTAAATTGATAGTTACCAATTAAGTTATTAGATTTGATCACAGACATCATAAGGTCACGGATGATTGACTATAATTTTGCATGGAATAACCGTAAGTGAAATTGGTTGATAATTGCCGGGAGATGCGGCATCACCCTTCTTGAAAAACGGTATAACAACAGAACTTCCAAAGCATTGGTAATTTGCTCTCAGCTAAGGACAAATTAAACAAAGTAGCCAGCGGGAAATTAACTTTCCCTACAAATATGCTTGTAAAAGAAAGCCGAGAACCCATCTGGACCCACAGAGTGGCTCGAGTTGAGCTTATTTATCACATGTGAGACAGAACTGGTAGTGAAAGAGATGGTGTTGTTAATACTGAAAGAAGAAACTAATTCTGAGTCAAACAGTGGGTTAACACTGGCATCGTCTAGGACACCATTGGAGACAAACAGTGCACTCAGGATTTCTGCCGTAGCACCGCTGTCAGTAACGAAACTGAAGGGTTCCCATGAACCATGAATTCCGATAAAGAACAGGAGGTAAATAGCAAAAAGGAAATAAAAAAGGTCGTAGGATCTTTTACGAAGAACTGAGGGTAAAACTGAAGGGTTCCTCATGAGCAATGAATTCAGATATAAACAGGAGGTATAAAGCAAAAAAGAAACAAAAAAGGTCGTCAGATCGATCTTTCGGGAACAAAACTCAGGACAAAACTGAACCCATGAACCATCCAAGGTCGAGTGGAACGATAGTATAAGGAAAGGTTGGTCATTCCCGAGCTCATTATATTTTTCCCCGCCAAATGACGTCACTGGAGCTTCTGACTTTATGCGTACTTTTGTGCGCATGTGCGTGAGATTTTTACGAATTCATTGATTTGCGTTGCGCAATGTATTACGTCTACCTACCATGATGCTAAACGGTATTGTTTTTCTGGGGCCCTTTAAGATATTTACGTCGTTTCTCAAACGGTGGATTAAGAAACAAGTGTTTCCTAGCAGGCTTTAGCCAACAACATTATTAATACGGATAATTAAAATTCCAGCCGAACCATTGTTTAATTAACAGGTGACCTCAACAATCACAGCTTTTATTATTTTTTTTCTGTATTACTGCCCCATCTATCACAAAAGTCCTCTCATCGTCGTGGGACAGTTTGGTATTCGTGCTGAGTTCGTGCTCCCTAAAATCAAACAACCTCCATGAACTTCTCTACCGTACTGGCCTAAATAATGGGGGCCGGGGGGGGGCGGGGCGATCGGAGGAGCTGTACAAATCCTTGAAATAACGTTTTATTCGGTATTTTCCAACTTTTTTTATGAAGCCATAGATTACATACAATAAGAAAAATAATTGTACAGTAAAATGAAGTGGTCATACGTTTTTC